>MVGT01003739.1:149928-164878 GCA_002174775.1 Macleaya cordata
TGCCGTGCCGGCACGGCACGCTACTTAGCCGTGCCGTGCTGCACGGCACGGCCCACTTAACATCTCTACTCCCGTCACTTATTTACCGACTCCATAATGCAATTCCCTATATCCCACAACATCTACCATTTGCTTATAACGAGAAGAAGAAAAGAGGCAGGATAAGAAAAAAAGAAAGAATAAACACAGGAAAAGAAAGAATAAACACAGGAGAAGAAGAAAAGTAGTTCTGGCATCAAATAGGTATGTACTGTGTAACATTATTCATCTGTTTTTAGATTTATTTGTTAACTATTTGAATACTTTATAAAAATTAGGGCATTATTTTCGTTAATTTTGTCCCACTTTCTAGGTTAATTTGTAAACTTTCGTTAATTTTTTTAAGATTAATTTCTTAACTATTTGAATAACCTATCAAATTTTTATTGGGTTAGGGCATTATTTGAGACATGCCATTAGTTTCGTTAATTTTTTTGGGTTAGGGGATTGTTTTGGTTGATTGTATCCCACTTTCGAGGTTAATTTGTAAACTTTAGATATTAATTTTTTAATTACTGTGTACCTATATTACTCTGTTTTCAGATTAATTTGTTAACTATTTGAATAACCTATCAAAAATTTATTTGGTATCAAAAATTATTTTGGGTTAGGGGATTATTTGGGATAGCTCTATCGTTATTTTTTATTATTTAAATTATAATACTTTATTTTTTTTACCTTTACCTGATTCGACCACATTTAATTTAATTGACATTTAATTAGTTTGTTTTGACATTCAATTAAATTGTTCTAGCATATGTTATTGGCAGTAATGGAGGACAATCAAGTTCAAATTCGTAGAAGTGCTAGAATTATTGAGCGTGCAAACCGTCGAGATAGTAAGTTACCTACAATTAATATTTAAAATTGTATGCATGTAACACCCCGAAAAAAAAAAAAAAAAAAAATTTTAACCATTATATTTTTGTTGACCCAATGACTCATAGGTATTATTTTGTGGCATGTGTGCCAAGAGGTAATTTTACTATTCACTAACTACTTATATAATTAATGTATATATATATATATATATATATATATATATACATGTGTGTGTGTGTATAAATATGTGATAAACTTATCTACATGTATACCTATATATTAGAATATACTTATTAAATACATATCTACAAATACATATGTTTTCTTTTGTTTTTAGAAATTAAGTTAAAGTCACAAAATAATTATCTACATATATATAATAAAATAAAATAAATTGATAAATAAATAATAATAATAAATTTACCACCATTATAATGGCTAGTCCACCATTATAATGGCTAGTCCACCACCACTAAGTAATGGCTAGTCCACCATTATAATGGCTAATCCACCACCATTAATTTTTATTTTCATCCACCACCTTAGATTCCATTTTCACCTATATAAGGAGGTAGTTTGTGAAGAAAAATATGGTGTAAGTTAAGAGAGAATTGAGAAGAGAGAAATAGGAAGAGAGGAAGGAAAATTAAGAGAAGAAGAATTTGAGAAGATCACCACCCTCTTGGATAATTTCTAGCTATCAAAGGTAGGTCTCATTGAACCATTTCTAGTGGGATGTTTTATCGATTACTATGTTTGAAATTTTATGAAAATGTTCATCTCTTAAGATATATGTATGCATGATAAGTTTTTATTATTGGATTGCATCATATGTTATAAATTGTATATCATATGTATTAATCATGATTTTAAGATTTTAAGCATATAATGGTTCTTAATTTAGGTATCCATGAAAGCTTAAGTTTTGGACTAATTTTTGAGTTGGTTTATCCACAACTAATGGAATAATTATTGGACTTATTTTACACAAATAATAGATTTTTTTTAGGTTAGTTTTACTAACAACAATGAACTGATTTTTTTGTATTTTCGATATGAAATTGTAAATTCCCGTTTTTACTGCATAGTCACTACTATATCGACCATAACTTCTTCGTTATAGACCCAAATTGAGTGATTCCAACTCTCATATGTTTTTAACATATATATGTATCTCCTGTAAAAATTTTATAATTTTTGGAGCTCATTTACTATATGTTTTTAATTCTGAAAGTTACCTTTGAGTTTTGACAAAATCAATTTTGCTGAGAAAGTCCTAAAGATTGGTATTTTTCTTCTAGATTGATTTACTTTCTGGTTTAATGCCATGAATAAGAATTATACATTTATCTGTTATCTTTCTAATGCTTTTGGAATCACCAAAATCCGATTTGTAAATAATCCACAGCGACTGTTTTCGTTAAACTGCGCATTTCTGAAATCTGAATTCTCGGTTTTACTGCACAGCTGGTACGAAAATGGGTATAACTTCCTTTGTATAATTCTGAATTGAGTGATTTCAGTTCCTATACTTTCATGACACATATATCTACCTTTAGTATAAATTTGAGCACTTTTAGAGTTTGTTTATTCAGTTTATTAGACCTCTTAAATTGACCTTATGTACAACTCTTATTCTTATGTAATACGCCTAAAAATCGTCTTTTGGTTCTCCTCTTGTTATTTAACTCCTCAACCTGTTTGTGTATGTTAAGGGTAAACTTTTTGTGGCCAATATTTACTAACACAAAGGTGTAATCTTGTAAATTTAATGAACCCTTTTATACTTAACGGTTTCTTTTGAATTTAAGTTGGATTTCGAATTCCATTTATGCTTGTTGCTCACAAAACTGTTTTGAAGTTTAAACGACGAATTTTAGAATTCCAAGGACAGATTTGGTATCAAATTTTCATATTCTCATCGTGATGGTTTATTTCGAGGTTTAAATGAATTATTACGTTATTGCATTAACCCAACTTCTTGGTGACAGGATGTATTATGGTTACTCGAGTATTGTTGGTTTTGAACTCGATTTTGAAATAAGATCCAAAGAATATGAAAGGTTTTGGTTAACATATTCATGATGCATTAATATGGGATCTGAATTCCATAAGAGCGAAGGCTCGACGAAACACCCTTATTGACCGGGACAGTGATTTTTCCTTGGAGTTTAATACTCCACCATCGATGGTTGTGGTTCCCGAACCAAGGATCAAAATCGGAATGGGTGATGTGGTTTCCGAAAGACCAAGGATCAAAATCGGAAAATTTGTATAAGATTACATTTTTCATGATTATACGCCTCGTGGTTATTCGAAGCATTTCTTTACTTGAGAATTTTTATTAATTACTTATTTGGTGTTTTATCGCTTAGTGTTTAGCCGCTGCCCACTAGGGGTGGGGAGATGAACCTATTGAGTTATCTCACTGTTGTTGATAATCCTGCAGATTTCTTAAATGCTAGAGATGTGCCGAATATACAAGAATAGAATGATTAAAAGGAGTGATGATTTAAAGCTTCGTGTCTCATGTTATGTTTAGATGCTTGAAACTGTGGAATTTATATGTTCTATGTTTTATTTTGTCCTACTAGTTTGAAATATTGGTGATGAACTATTTCACCATGTGATAACTATCTATGGGTGTATTTATCTTAAGTTTTCTAATAATTATATGAATTAAGTGTGCTTGTTTTATATATATTTATTGTGATGACTAAACTAGTTTATTTTTCGACTTAACACCGTAAGTTCTGGGAAAGTTAAAAGAAGATGGCCCGTGATCCAGAATTTGGGGTGTTACAATTCACAAATTAAATTACTTTACCTTCTGTTATCTATATTAATGGCGGACAATCAAGTTCAAATTCAAAGCAGTGGTAGAATTAATGAGCCCTTCTGTTATCTATAGTAATGGCGGACAATCAAGTTCAAATTCAAAGCAGTGGTAGAAATAATGAGCGTGCCCAACGTAGAGAATGTATTAATCTACAAACTAAAAATGAAAGAGCCATAAGTAGTACGCTTGCAGAACGACGTAGAAGGACAAACGTGAGTGTTGAGCAAGTTCAGTTAAGACGTGAAAGGAGAAGGCTGCATAGACTACAAATGAGCACCGAAAATAGAGAACAACAGCTACAACGTCGTCGTACTCTATATAGAGAAAGACAACGTTTAATGAGTGATGAAGATAGAGAAGCAGAACGCGAACGACGTCGTACTGCTTATCGAAATCAAAGACAACGAGTTAGAGATGAAAATACTACTCACAATGACGAACAACAAAATACAACAAGTGCTTTACTATCTATGGCTACAGTCCAAAGTCAAATAGGTATCGAGTAAACAAATTAGTATAACTCCAGTACCTATAAAAGATTACATTTCGACTCTTATTAATTTTTTGGCTAAATTTTATGCTAAACTAATGTGCAGATTTGGCTCCTGATGACCACACTTTGCACAGAGAAAGAAGAGTACGTTTAACTGAATTGCGACGTCCTGCTCGAACTCTAACTATTGAAACAACAGTTGTTCGAGATGAGGCTACTATGGAAAGACATAGAGTTAGAGATAAAAATACCACTCACGATGCTGAACAACAAAATACTACAAGTGTTTTACCATCTATAGCTACAGTCCAAAGTCAAAGAGGTATGAAGCAAACAAAACAGTATAAATCCATTACCTATAAATGATTACATTTCCACATTTATTACTTATTTTTACTTTATGCTAAACGAATGTGCAGATTTGGCTCATGATGACCACACTTTACATAGAGAAAAAAGAGTACATTTAACTGAATTGCAACGCTCTACTCGAACTCTAACTATTGGAACAACAGTAGTTCAAGATGGGGCTACCATACAAAATGTGACACATATGGATGATGGTGCAACTAATTTTGGTCTGATGGATGAACATACAGTAACAGTAGAAGGAAATAATCATTTTAATGAAGCATCCACTGAAGAAGTTAATGAATTGACATCACACCAAATCCGAAGACGCCGACGTGTTGCAGAAAGAAGGTATCATAATTGTGCGAGAGGATTTATCAACCATGCTGGATTTCAAAAATATTGCTTGCCTCCTTCAAGAACATGTGCACATTGTCAAGCAAAGCTTCTTCACCGTGAATCTAATGATTTTTGTTGCTTAAATGGGAAGACCATTTTACCATTGCCTTCATCACCTACGGAGATCATAGAAATGTACAACGATCAAACTGAAGAGGGAATACATTTCAGAAAATACATACGATCTTACAATCATATCTTTGCGTTTACGTCAATGGGTGTGCATGTTGATAAAAATCTCGCAAATGGAAGAGACGAGGTATATACATTTCGTGCACAAGGGGGTATATATCATAAGATAGGTAGTCTTATACCTGCACCTGGAGATCGTCCACGATATTTGCAAATGTATATATATGACACCGAGCATGAGATTGATCATCGATTGGCTGAAAATAATTCGTTAAAAAGAAGAATTGTAGAGAAGTTGAAGAGAACGCTAGATACATATAATCAATTTGCAATAACATTGCGGCAGATCAGACAACGTCATGACATCCAAAGTTGCAAGTTGATTATAAAAGAACAATCTTCAAATCAAAGACAATATTCTGTACCAAGTGCTTCACAAGTTGCAGCCATTATCATTGGAGGAGATGCGACTGAATATAGAAATGGAAGAGATATTGTTGTGGAAACAACATCTGGACAACTCATTAATGTAAGGGAAACAGCGGGATATTATGATCCTTTGCAATACCCTCTTCTTCTGCCTTACGGGAGTTATGGATGGGATATAAATAGTCGTAACGAAAATGGAAGAAAAGTTACATGTTGCGACTACTATGCTTATATACTACAGGTACGTTTGTTATCAAATTTATCTTTTATTTTAACCATTAATAAATGAAAATTCTAATATCCAAACTACACCATTATATAATAGATTCGTTGCAATGACACATCGCTTTTCCTTCGAGGTGGCCGACTATTCCAACAATACGTAGTCGATAATTATGTGAAGATTGATACCAACAAGCTGAGATGGATTAGAAATAATCAAAATGTTATTAGAGCTGAAATGTATCAAGGTTTACAAGATGCATTAAACGCAGGAGAAAATGATGCAGGTATGACAATAATAACTATGTCAATATTGAATTATTTGTTTGTATTGATTTATATATCATAAAAATTAATTTTGTAAAATAGGAAATATTGGAAGAAGAAAGATATTACCTGCCACCTACAATGGTGGGTCGCGTGATATGTATCAGCGATACCAAGATGCAATGGCATTAGTGCAAAAATACGGAAAGCCTGACATATTCATTACTATGACATGCAATCCACTTTGGGATGAGATTGTAGATGAGCTACTACCAGGACAACTCGCACAAGACAGGCCTGATCTGACAACCAGAGTATTTCGTGCAAAGTATGAGGAATTAAAGAAGGATATTTATGAACTAGGAGTGCTTGGAAAAGTAGCTGCACATGTGCATGTAATTGAATTTCAAAAAAGAGGTTTACCACATGTTCATATGCTAATCATTTTGGATGAACAAGACAAGTTACATGGCCCCGATGATTATGATCCGATTGTCAGAGCAGAAATACCGGACCCAGATGAAGAGCCAAAGTTATATAGAATCGTAATGAAGTGGATGATTCATGAACCGTGTGGCAGACAAAATCAGAGAAGTCCTTGCATGAAAATGGTAGTTGCAAGAGGAATTATCCAAAGCAATTTTCATCAGTTACTATACAAGGTAATGATTCTTATCCAATCTATCGAAGATGTGATGATGGTAGATCTATAGTTTTAGACAATAATTCTGATTTGGTTGTGGATAATAGATGGGTAGTTCCTTATAACCCTTGGTTACTGCACAAGTATGATTGTCATATCAATGTAGAGATTTGTAGTAGCATAAAATGTGTAAAGTATCTATATAAATATGTCTACAAGGGACTTGATCGTGTTTCTTTAGAAGTACGACCAGGACCTGAATATGATGAGATACATCATTTTGTTGATGCAAGATGGGTTTGTGCCCCAGAAGTATTATGGAGAATATATAAGTTTCCAATAAATAAGGTATATCCATCAGTTGAGCGATTGCAGATACATCTCCCAAACATGCAAAATGTGTTATATTATAGCCATCAGTCAGTCAGTGATATTTTATCTAATGACAACCATACCAGAACGATGCTTACAGAGTTTTTTGTGCTTAACACTGAGGATCAAGAAGCCAGGCAATATTTATATCGTGAACTTCCAGAGCATTATCGATGGATTAGGCAAAAGAAATGGCAAAAGAGAGAATCAAATCATAAGGTAATTGGTAGAATTTATACTGTTTCACCGACAGAGGGATAACGATTCTTCTTAAGGATACTTTTAAATCATGTTAGAGGTCCAACTTCATTTGATAATCTGCTCAAAATTGATAGGGTTCGATATCCAACGTTCAAACAAGCAGCTGAGAAATTGGGATTATTAGAAGATGATGAAAGCATTCGATCATGTTTGAGAGAAGCATCAAGTACTAAAATGCCATCTGCTTTGGGAAGATTATTTGCAACAATCTTGGTTTTTTGTGAGCCAACAGGTGTGCGAAGACTATGGGATGAATTTTATAGTCATTTGACAGAAGATTATCCAAGTTCAAGCACTACAAGCAACGCTTTTTTGTCAAATCGTCTTTTACGAGACTTAAATGTACTGCTTCTACAACATAACAAAGCTATATCTTATTTTGATCTCCAAATATAACAGGTACATTTAACGATGGCTCAGAATTATCAAATTTAATTCAAGAAGAGCTATCAATTCCTATTCCTGATTGTGATTTGTTGGCAATACATAATCTTAATGAAGATCAAATTAATGCATACGACACAATTATTAGTACAATAAATAAAAGAGAAAGCAAAATCTTCTTCATAGATGGTTCGGGTGGAACTGGAAAGACATATTTGTACTGTGCAGTATTGGCTACTATAAGGAAAGAAGGGGGTATTGCAATAGCAATAGCTACATCAGGAATTGCTGCTACTATATTGCCAGGGGGAAGAACCGCTCATTCAAGATTTAAGCTCCCGTTACTGCCACAACAAACATCGACATGTTCGATTAGCAAACAGTCACATGTAGCTGAACTTCTTAAACAAGCCACAGCACTAATCTGGGATGAAGCTACTATGACACACCGCTACTCTTTGGAAGCCTTTGACCGAACAATGAGAGATATAACAGAAAAAAATGAACCGTTCGGTGGAAAAATTCTTATAATGGGAGGAGATTTTCGTCAGGTATTACCGGTTTTGCCACGGGGTACACGGGGTGAAACAATTGATGCATGTATCATTAAATCGCATTTGTGGGATAAAATACAAATTCTACATTTGAAGAAAAATATGCGAGTAATTAATGATACTTCATATTCAGAATTTTTGATGCGGGTAGGTGATGGCGAGGAACCATATGTGAACGATGAAATGATAAAGATCCCAAATGATATGGTCATACCTTGGGTTGATGAAGATTCTATTACATAGTTGATAACTTCAATTTTTCCAGACTTGATGGAAAATGCATTCAATAAGGAATACATAGTCAATAGGGCTTTGATAACGCCCTTGAATGAGTACGTTGATGAGCTTAATGAACAAGTTATCAACAAATTTCCTGGGGATGAAGTCATATTTTACTCATACGATGTTGTGGAGGATGACACTTGCAATTTATACCAACGAGAGTTTTTAAACTCAATTACTCCAGGTGATTTACCCCCGCATAAGTTGAAATTGAAGTTAGGCGCACCTATCATGCTACTAAGGAATTTAGATCCAAAAAGTGGTCTATGCAATGGCACCCGGCTTATATGCAAATTCTTCCATAGAAATTTGATTGATGCTGAAATTATCACTGGACATTTCACAGGAAATCGAGTTTTCATTCCACGGATCCCATTAAAGCCATCTGAAAACTTGAATTTGCCATTTGCATTAATACGCAAGCAATTTCCTATACGTTTGTGTTTTGCGCTTACAATTAATAAAGCCCAAGGATAAACAATTCAAAACACCAGAATTTTTTTGCCTGAACATGTTTTCAGCCATGGACAATTGTATGTTACACTTTCTAGAGGCGTTTCAAAGAGTAACACAAGAGTGTTGGTAAAAAAAGGGTTCGTTGATGAAGAATATGGAACATTCACAAGAAACATTGTTTATAAGGATGTCCTATTGTCTTAGAAATCGCATACATTGAAAGGTACCTTCTAAACTTCAAATGATAATATTACTAAATCTTATATGGATCTATATCTGGATATTATGATGAAGAAAGATCTTATCAAGAAATTAATTAAATATATGAATTAAAAAATTTATCAATATTGCTTACTTCATTTGTACAACTACATGGCAGTTGAATAAAGGCTGCAGCAACAAAATTGATATATTGGTAGAAACAAAAACTATGCATTCATTGAGGTAAGTTTGCTTCCCCTTAAGACCATGTTTTGTAGGTTAATACATTGAATTATGGAAAAACAGAAGTACCTTTGATTTACAATAATATTGGATATGCAACAATAAAGTGGTGAATTTCAGTTGTTGTTGCTTTATTGTTCATCCAAACTTTGTTTCAATTATTTATTCAATTGATTAGATAGTTTAATAAATTAGATATCAAACGAATTTTCATGTAATTAGATCTAATGGTTTTTTATCTTTCATTTTCTTTAATCTTCTTAATTAATTTTATATACTTTTTTCATAGCAAATGAAGATATTTTCTCAATTTTAATGCCAAAAACATGTTACGCACGCGCATCGCGCGTGCCAGGGGACTTGTATACTATAGAAGAAATCTTAGGTTAACAAAACTCTCTCTCTCTCTCTTAGGTATGGGTTAAAAAAAACCTACATTATAAACATATAGCCTAACATATATAAAAAAAAAAAGATATTTTCACACTAAATAAAATACTTAAAAAAAGTTTCTAAAAATTAATAAAATTAAAAATAATTTTTTTATAAAAAGTGCCCGTTCATTGAACGGGCCACACAAGACTAGTAATATACTATATGAGAAACCTTTCTCTGCTACGTTTCTGTCTCACAAGCATTCTCCTTAAATCATGACATGTATCACTCTCTCTCAAATCTCTTTCTCTCTAAAAATTTTCTCTTTAAAAATTTATGTCGTGTTTGGATTGCAGGAATGGAATCACATTCTCAAGAATGTGATTCCAAGCTTGTGTTTGGTTCGTAGAATTAGGCCAGAATCACATTCCCGAGAATGTGAGATTCTCCCATTTAGGGGGAATAGCAATCCCGTGGGGGAGGTGGGATTGCCATTGCCATTCTCCCGGAATCAATCATGATATTTTCTTAAGATAATCTTACCCTTACATATTTTTATTATTTATAAATACAATCACAAACCATGTTTATATACCTCAACATCTTTTTTTTCCCTAATTGTAACTTCAATCTAACTCCATTTTTAAAAGGGTAAATAAGCCAATGAACATATATATATGAGTTATGAAAAATATGAATTGATTTTTTATTTCCATGCTTGTTATGAAAAATATGAATTAGTTTTCTTATTTTTAATAGTATACATTTGGAAGGGGTATAAGGGAAAAATTAGTCTTTTTTGGATTCTTATTCCTGTATGAACCAAACACTAGAATAGGAATGTAGCAGGAATCATATTCCTATTCCTAGTTGAACTAAATATAAAATAAGGGAACGTCATTCCTAAGAATAGCATTCGAAGAATGTGTTAATTTTTTATGAGGATGGTTAACATGGAGACGAGAGCATTTTCACTCAATATGCCGTTAGTGGCAACCTCTCTCCGTCGATTCCTAGCACATCCTCTTTGTGTGTTAGTTTTGATCAATTTTCCTACGCTATGTCTGGTGTTATTGTATGTTTGCAGTAGTTTCTCAGTACTTCTCAGATACCTATTCATCAATGGTTTATCTTTGCCATTGTAATTTGAGTGATAATCCCATATATATATATATATATATATATATAGAGTCCGGATCGGCTTACAACCTTAAATATACATGTTGTGTGTACAAGCTCTTGTGGAGCCCACGTGAGGTCGATCTAAGGGCTGAGATTTTGTAAGGATGTTCTCCTCACCATGTAGATCAACTTCACCAAAAATCAGTTTATTCTAAAACTTCTAACCCCATCAAACATTGACTCTTTTTCTCATCGTTCATTTTTCACCGTTAATTTTTAAACAACTTTCAACCAATTTTTGATGGGGCTATAAGTTTTAGAATGTGTTGATTTTTTGTGAAGATAATCTACATGGTGATGGGGCTATAAGTTTTAGAATGTGTTGATTTTTTGTGAAGATAATCTACATGGTGAGAAGAACATCGCTACAAAATCTCAGCCCTTATATCGACCTCACGTGGGCCCCACAAGAGCTTATACACACAATCTGTATATTTAAGGCGGTATATATATATATATATATATATATGTATATATATATATTTGAGGAGTCGCGGTCCACAAAGTAACGATGACCATCTAATGAAGTTTGTAAGTCGTTTAACTTTGATCTCCGTCATCCATAAATTCCAATTTAAATTGTAGCCAATTTTGATGGACTTAAGGTTATGGTTGGGGAGAATGTGGTAAGGCCCTAGAGAGGGTCCAATTAAATCGACTCACGGTGGCCAAGAGCCTGCTGTGAGTGAGGCAGTGAGCGTGGTCCAGGTCCCAGCTGGTTTTCTGAATGGGGATCCGACCTTCATTTTCAATAATTTGGGAGCTTTTATATACTTTTGCATGATCTCATGACCTCTAAGAGCATCTCCAACCGTTCTCTTTTAAAAAAATAGAGCACTTTTCTAAAAATCACTCCTCCAACCATTTTCTATTTTGAAGGAAAAAATAGAGTTCATCCAATTTTGACTCCAAATTTGAAGTGTGTTTCAAAAACCTAGTCTTACTTTATAGTGGGTCCCATTTAAAAGATAAGTATTATGCTAGGGTTTTATTTTCACTCCCCAATAATCTACCAAATGTCCATTGGGTGAAAAAATATTATCTTATATATTTAGAAGTTTTATTCATTATTTACCCTGTTTGAGTTTACACCTCTTCTACACTTATTAATTGGGCCACATGGAATTATCCAAACTTTGTTTTTTCATGTGTACTAGTATTTTTTTTTCAAGTCTCTAAGCAGTTTGTTGTATTTCTTGTGGTTTTTTTTTTTCATGTCTACTAGTATTTTTTTTAACTAGTGTGTTGTATTTTAAAAATTATTTACTATGATGATGATGATGATGCATGATTGTGGTGATAGTAATATAATATATCATCACTCCTTAGATCACTTCCATAGCGACTAACAAGTGAGTGTAAGGGGAGGGTTATAAGTTGTACAAAAATATAATTAAAAAATTAAATTCTAAAATGACATTTGAGTCCAATATTCTAATATAGAGTTTGTTTGGTTAGAGTGCTACTTCATTTTAGAGTTATGCCAACTAAGCATTTACTCCAAATACCACTATTTGAACTTCAAAATAGAGTATAGGGTTGGAGATGCTCTAATAGCTGCTTTAATATAGAGATTTATACAAGAGGATGGATCGGGATACATCGTTATTTTTACATTGAGTGTACATTAGTTTGTGGGGCCCATCTAGAATGAATCATGGGTGCATTTTAAGTTAGGATATTCTCCTCATCATGTTGATCATCTTCACAAAAAAATTATCTCATTCTAAAACTTGTAACCTCATCATCCATAGAGTGAAATCAACGTTAAAATAAATAGTTCAAACACCGTTGATTTTAAGTGATTTTCAATCACCGACAACCTGAGGTATAGAGGAATGATCCTCATAAATAGATGTTATCTATGTAACAAGGACGAAGAGTCGGTTAGACATTTTCTTCTCCATTGTCCGACCACTATGAGGGTGTGGAATTACTTTGTTAACTCAGCCAACCAACAGTGGCCTCAAGGGAATGATCTTCTGGTAACTCTTAAAACATGGCAAAGCTGCTGCACCTCTGGAAGAGCCAAGCTAATTTGGAACCTTATTCCCTTCGCGATATGGTGGGCAATCTGGCCGAGTCGAAATGCTTGTGTTTTTAATTCTAAGGAATTATATCCTAATGATATTATTTGTAAAGCTAAAAGCTTACTTTTCCTGTGGGGTTTAAGGGGGAACGTTTTCAAGGGCTATTGCTTTAGCGACTTGTTGAATCGCTGGGAGGCGTTCATGATGACATAAATTATCATTGAAATGAATCTTTCCATCCTTTTCTTTTTCAATAAGATTTTAACCTTTTCCCCCTAAAAAAATCACCTAATGATAGGGTTACTAATTTTATAATGGACTAATATTTTATGAGGATGATCAACATCATGAAGAGAATATTCTAACTTAAAATCAACGTTTCAATTTCTAAATAGGCCCTACAAACAATGTAAGAATAATGATATAAGAAGAACGATGTAAACGGATACACACTCTTTAAATAATTAATATAAAGACAAAAGTTAGGAGTTTACCCCTAATTCTTGTTATAAGTTCGACCCTAAGTAATTGCAAGTGACCACATTTAGACTTTATTATGCTGCTCAATTCTATAATGCGCACATACTTCTTTAAAAGAATCGTATTTTTTTGTTGAAACATTTAAAAAATAAATGTTGGGATGTTTATATATTTTTTTTGATGGACCTATGCTTATATATTTGGATGAGCGTGTTTCAGTTTACCTGTCTCAATGGTGGGGAGATTCTAGGTCGCTTTCATTTGTACAAGTGGATAATTACTTTCTGCTAAAAATAAATATAATATACCAATAAAAAGACAATATAGTTTAATTAAAAGCTAAAGCAGCAAACTTTCCGACAATTAGGAAGTTGTTGGCAACTTGACTTCAACAAGTTTTGAATGGAAACTAGTCAGCTGCATGCCTCATATGCAATTTGACCCGTATATATATACCTAAATAAGTAGAGGGGATTTAGGAGATGGCTGACCTTGGCTAAAATATAGGGGAAATTTTTTGAAAAAATATATTTTGATATAGAATTTTTATTTTTATTTTTTTTTAATATTTATATTTGGCGATTCGATTTCAATGAGGAGTAAAATTATATGTTGAACTTTATGGAGTAAAATCATCCACATTTTGAACTTTTAGCTAGGTTACGGCCCTCCCGTCACAAACAAATAAACAAACAATACTAAAAATTGAAGCTAATACTTTTTGTAGAATGAAATATATATGAAAAATTGAAAATCGACTGTGCGGACTGGTACTGCATGTTAGAGTTATATTATATATATCTTCACTATATATAAAAGGCTTATCTCGATGAACGGTGTGGTTCGAGCTAGCGTGGTGAGTCGAACCAAATTAGGAAAAAGGAGGAGAAAGAAAGAGAGAAAAATTGGAGCCATTTGAGTTGAGTTGTTTTGAGCGAGCTGCCCTATAATATGGTTCATTTCAAAGCATCAATGTGCCTTTTTTTATTACAATTACGTCCGACTAAATTTTGCTTAATACCAACTCTATCCTACAAGCTTATTTCTATAATAATTACACTAGTCGGTTTATGTCTAACAATAAGTGTTGCATGGAGTTCATTGAAGGGCTAATTTTTTGTGTCCATGATCTCCTCATCGCTTCAAATCACATCAGCCCATGAGCTGCCTTCTAGTGAGCCCACATGCAATCTTATTTCTATAATAATTAAACTCGATTTATATGTATTGCGCTGCATAATTTACCAACTCACACGCACATGTGCGGAGATTAAGTGCATGGGTTTGTTGGTGGATGTAGACACCCTAATTTTGCCCACCTTCATTTATGGAGTACTTCGAGATTCTCATTAATCACCCACAAAAATAACCCTAAATGGAGTTCAAAATCAAGCCAAAAATAGCCCAAAACTAAAGCTCAAAACCTTGCTCAAAACTAGCTTAAAACCTCACCCAAATTAAGCCCAAAAATAACCCAAAGTCATCCAAAAAAAA
>MVGT01003740.1:11523-40699 GCA_002174775.1 Macleaya cordata
CGGTGGTGAGTTGAGCTTCTTGGAGTCTTTGCTTCGCAACGAACCGAATGACTCACTAACTCTAACTCAAGTTACATTGACCATCTTGAGTTTACCTTTGACACGAAATTCGACAAATATGACATGAGTGAACTCATGGACCTAACACATCCATTGTTCCTTTTATGCCTATAAATAGAAGGCTTATTCATTTGTAGCCACCCTGAAGTTGTTAGCCATAAGTGTTCTTAAGTTGTCTAACTCTTTCTTGTGTGTGCTATTCTCTGCATATTCATATATAACTAAAAGATGGCATTTGTGTGCAAATTTACTTACTCTCTCTTGTGTAATTTTCAAACGCTTTCGTTCATTAATTAACTAATTTTTTACTAATTATTTAAATAATAATTGTAAATTACTGATATAAAAATCTCTTTTTTCATGTATAATGAGAAAATTTAATTAAAATTTTGTTACCAACCAATTTGTATTTTTAGATATCTACATTGAGTAGAAATTTTGAGACGTTGGAGAAAACTAGAAAAATAATGTAAGTAAATAAAAAAAATTCATATAATAATTTTCTTTATTTATGACTTTCTTAAAATAATAATTTATTTCTTGTCTTAATTATTTATAAGAGAACAAATGAGACAAATACTAAAAAAGATAAAAGTAAAAAATGGCACTAGTAATTTTATAATACCATTTTGTGAAGTTCAAAATAAAACATTCCTCTCTTTATAGTGTTCTTTTTTTTCTTGTTTTTTTCTTAATTTCTTTCACGTCCTGAACTCCTGATTTAAAAACTCGGTTGCTTTCTAGAGCGGAAAAATGAAAGTTTTCTATTAAAACGAAGTAGTCACTTTTACAATTTCAAAACTAATTCTAACTAACAATTTATCTCTCTTTTGTTTGTTTTGTTTATGAAGAATCTAGACTCATTCTAAGGGTGGTTCGGAACATAAAGTACTTGAACAAGGGTCTTGCAGAACGTGAAGTTCTTGAAAAACTATGGCGTAATCGGCTACATTAATTCTCTCGAGTGATGACAGAAGAGTCGACACTACTTTTTATGGAAGAGTGGAACTTCAAGACTTAGTCAAGAGGATTTGGGTCATGGGATTAGCTACTAATCCTAGGGCGTTAACTAGTGTTATATCCTTGCTTATATGCTAATTATACATTTTTTTTTCGGACAGACCATGAAACTGATTCTCCAAATGCAATGGGAACCTCCATCTGAAAGCCTCAGATGAGCCACTCTTGAATGCCTTTCAAGTAATAATCTTCCTTATGTTCGAATATGGGGATCCACAATCTGGGAGATCACTTTGTTACGGTTTTCTCAACTTCAAAACCACGGAAGATGATATTGATGGAAACAATTACTTTAATTCTCTCTCGGTATTAATGAAAACCAAATACTTGTGCTTCTTTCAAATTTGATAATCAGTTCTTTTAATTTCCTATTTTATTTACTTATTATAACAACTCGTGCTCTCAAGAAGCTGAATAACATTAAATTAAATGGAAAATGGATATGGGCTATGTGGAACTCTCGACATCGTGATCGTGATCTTGATGCAAGAACAAAGAATGGAGTAGAACATTGATAATCATCTTTCTTTTTAAATTGGATTTCTTCTGCTATGTGTGGATTAGGGGATATTTTATCTGTTATGATTTATTATGTTTTTTTCAAAATCTTGACAAGTCAATTGATGAAGTGAAAAAGAGCGATCGGCCCTACTCCATGCAGCTGAAGAGCGTGAGGAAATATTGTACGACCAGCTAATTAAGGAACCTTTCTTTTTAAATTGGATTTCTTCTCCTTTGTTATCATGTTAATGTGGATTGGGGATATTTTATTTGTTCTGTCCTGTTATGTTTTTTCAAAATCTTGACAAGTCAATCGATGATATGAAAAAGAGTGATCCCCCCGTAAAAAAGTGATTCAGAATTAAAACTAACTAACAAATCAACGTATACAATATTTGTGAACCATTTTTGTACACTACACTGTGGAGCCCAAATAGATATGACCCAAGTGTTTATTTCGGGATAACAAAAAACCATCACAATCTAAAATTTTTAACCTCTATCATCGGTTGATTACAAGTAAATAATTTCTCTACGTATTCTATTACGGTTGATTTCCGATCAATTTTTGATGGAGATAAAAAGTCGTTTTTGAATAGGGATAATCTACTTGGTGAGTCAATATCCTCACCAAATCATCTCCGTGTTGCACTTACAACTAGATATGATGTGGAAGTATATTTGACATTTGCAACACTTACAACTGAACTAGGCTAGTACAAAATTTTGGGGGTTTTGGTTGGTCCAATATTCATATCATCAGCTGCAGTTCCTTATTAGCATTTTGTGCACCTTCTTGCAAGAACATGTCAGGAAGAATAGCAAAGGTGTTTGATGGCTTAAATTGGTTGGTCAGCATTTTTCTGTAGTAACAGCTTTTGTTGAATGGTGAACTTTGACTGAATTTAATATAGCACACCTAGTTTCTAACTTGAATTTACGTAGGTGAATTCAATATCTATTAGGCTTATATATATTATCTCTGGGAATATTAGTTCCACTGGATCATTTTCTCTGATGTTTCAAGGCTATAATTCATTAATTGATGTCTTTTAGCTTAGTTGTAATTTTGTTAAGATGATGATAATTATGTCTATGATTTCCATTTAAGAACCGTTCTTGCGAGTCCTAACAGTAGGTCGATTAAAGTTTGATTTTGGTGGTATGTGGTAGCATACACTGTTTGATTATCTATGCACCACTTAACAAAATGCAAGTGAGTTTAGAAATTACAATTTTCATTTGTTTTCTATGCACCACTTAACATAGCTGTAGAGATGTTCCACTATCTTTTGATTGCTGTCATTATGAATTTCTTGGTTCGATGTAGATTTTGTGTTGTACTTCATTGTAGGTGAGAGACTCAAATAAATCTAGGTGTCAATCACCTGGTCCCATGCTCTAGTTGTTTAACTAGCGCTTTTAATGCTTTTACAACTTTGATGTCTCAGTAAAAGATAAAACAAGCATGAAAACATAACTTTAACTCATTATATAACAAAAACACCATTCATCTTTTAGGTAAATAATGTTTGCATATTATCTTTTATGGTTTTCATTGATGTATCTACTAATAGCATTTTTTTTTCTTTCAGATTTTTGTAAAGAATGGTCTTTATGGGCTCTATGTACAGCTTGGTGAAGATAGGAAGGGATTATATGTCCAGTTCCATACCTAATTGGTTTGGGCCATCAGAAGAGGTGAAGCAATTCGGGATGATTCCAGAACCGGAGTGGCATAAACTGCAAAGCCCTTCTTAGCAATAGAATTCCCTTGGTCGAAGCCTCCCCCTGGCTGGCCCTGCCAAGCCAAAGCTTTCTCCTGCTCCCAGGCCCTTCCCCGAGCCCATGTTTCCCGGGTATTTATGATATTTTTAAATTAATAAGTTTTCTACCTATATTTGAATCGGAATTGTTGGAGCTTTGACTGATAAGTAGCATTGACATAGTGTCAATCTTTGGAGTGCTAAAATTAACACAAATAGATTCGTAGATATACATAACAATATTAATACAGATACACAATCTTGTTGTAGCTATATATATGTTCATATTTTCTATTATAGGTAACACAAACATGATTCTAATATATATTTTTTTTCTTTCCTTGCATGTGAAGCTCATTTTGGATCGGAACTTAGAAGTTGTGAAGAAGAAAGTTAGCTCGTCGGGATGAACTTGAAAGTAAGACAACTTAATTTTGGATGGGATGACTCGTATATAGTTTGTTCGATCAAAACTTAGGACTTTTGAATACATCAAGTTAGATAGTGCACCTTCTTTAATTAGGAATGCTACTTATACTTTGTGGAAAACTTTAGGATTTCCTGTTCATACTTTATATATGGAAGTCTTTTTGGGAATAGGTGTCGAAATCTTGATGGTTTTGAAATTCGAATGAAATGTGGTTGTGTATGTACTGAATGGTTTGGTAAATTTGAATGGATGTGGATGTGAATGGATTGATGTGTGTTGATTTATAAAATGAACATGTCAATGAAAAGGCTTAATGGTTTGAAAATTTGGATGAATGTGGATATGTATTTATTGAATGGTTTGGTAAATTTGAATGTGTATATGTGAATGGATTGATGTAGATTTGTACAATGAACAGGTGAAAAGGCTTATAAGCCGGGAAAAAGGAACCAGGAAAATTGGTTTTGTAAAAAAAATTAGATTATTTGCGACGGTTTAAATCCGTCACAAACAATCTACTAAAAATTTTTATATAAATGTTTTGCGACGGTGTAGAAAGCGTTGCTAAATCACAAGGATCATTTGCTACGGTCATAGAGCGTAACAATAGACCACAGAGAGTGGCATCTTTGAGCCTCAATTAGCTACGGTTTGAACCATAACAAAACAAAAGAATATTCGTTACGAGTAGATAAGTCGTAGTTAAATTCGTCACAAAAGATATTTGCTACGCCACTTAAAGCTACGCCTTAAAAACCGTCACAAAAACGAATTTGCTAGGATTTCCTCTCTTTTTGCTACGGTTTTGGACCGTCACAAAAAACCTTAATTTTTGTAGTGCCTGGTGATTTGTGGTCTCCCTGATCACATGCTTCGATGGTATTGCAGCCGATTAAAGTTTCTGGCAAATCCGTTGCCAAATCCCTCCTCAAATACCTTCAACTAGTCATATCATCAACGCATCCCCAGAATCTAACCAATTGCATATAAATCCTTGAAAAAAACTAAAATGCGAAAATTGAAGCATTAATTCCCCTAAGAACCTAAAAGATCGATATAAAAACTCAAGATTAAGATTGAAACTCTATGGTTGTGATATTATTATTGAATAAAATCCATATAATTTAATATGTATATCTAAGTAGGTACTTTTAAATAAATGTTGGTGCGCCCGTTAGTGATGCCTTTCTTTGCATCCGATGATAATGCCTTTTCTTGCATCTATTGGTGGTGCCTTTTGCTATGTTTTTCTATTGATCGTTAATATTTGTTGGAGATGATGTTTAAAGCAGTTGGCGTGCAATTCACACACCTCTTGTGGTATATCTAAGTCTTGTTGTATCTCAAAAAAAAATTAGATTTTGAGTATTATATCCTTATTGGCCATATTTTTAGTACAATTTTTTGTTGGTAAAATTTGGTGCTATTTTAAAAAGTTATTTTTTGCACGAATTTATGCGATAGTGTAGCCCATAACTTCAAAGTGTGATTTCGGATCCATTCCGAGGTCCAAAATCAAATTTCTGGGAGATTTCTTTTTGTTTCTCTTTTTCAAAGGTTATATTCTGGATTCTGGGCATGTGTTGGCGTCGTGGAAGCAGTCAAGAATTAAGTTCATTTTTTTTATTTTTTTTATTTTTTTTGTGTAGTGATGATTATCGTACCTGTTGCTGTTTGTCAACATCTGTAAAACCCAAAGTTGAGGAGGGTGTGTATGTTAGACATTACCAAAAAAATAACTTATTTCTCTCATGTTACCCCTTACGTGTTAAGCTATAGCTCGTCAACAACTTATGGTCACTTTATATTATTTACCCAAATTATTTGTTTTTGATCTGGCAAATAGATCAAAGTGATCCAACGATTACAATTGATCCGAAATTAATTTCATCATCTTCCCCAAACCCCACTCCTAAAAGAGAGTAAAAAAAAGGCACGAGTTGTTCCACGAACGTAATGGTTCATTACAAATAAATTAGATCGAAAAAATAAGAGAATCACATAAAGAATTATTTGATAATTGATTCAAACATATATATATATATATATATATATATATATGGTTAATTACAAGTAATTTAAACCCCAAAAAATAAAAAATTGATACATCAAAACATCTCTGATTTCTTATCTCCTTCCCAAATATAACTCTTGACAGCATCCCTCGTATCTTCAAAACCATCAGACACTTCAAAAAAATTTATAACCCTTTCAAGTTCACGATCTTTTAAATCATCGACAAATGGGCGCACCGGAAGAAGATGAAATTAATTTAAAGAATAGGAGGGCAAAAACTCGATTCTCAGCCACTGAGATGATAATCCAAATGCATATATTTTCCTGCCTGATAATGCACTTCCAGTGCGCCCATTTATCGGTGATTTAAAATATTGAGAGCTCGAAAGGGTTATGAAATTTTTTGAAGTGTCTGATGATTTTGAAGATATGAGGGATGGATGCTGTCAAGAGTTATATTTGGGAAGGAGATCAGAAACCAGAAATGTTCCAATGTATTATTATTTTTTTTTTGGGTCTAAATTACTTATAATTAATCAATTATGAAATCATTCTTTTATGTGATTCTCTTATTTTTTCGGTCTAATTTATTTGTAATGAGCCATTACGTTCGTCGGATAGCTTTGTACAAACTTTATGACTCTATTTTGAGAACAAAGTTTTGTGGTTTGGGAAATAAGATGAAATTCATTTGGGATCAATTGTGATCGTTACATCATTTTGATATATCTACCATATCTTGCCATACCTTAGTCGTTTGACCAAAATAGAGGTAATTTGGGTAAATAATATAAAGAGAAAATAAGTCCTTCATGTGCTTATCACGTGAGGGGTATTTTGGTCTAAATATCACACCTGTTGCACACACGCCACTTAACAATTAGTAAACAAAAGTGGAGGTAATGTTAAAAGTCTGAAAAAAAAAAAAAGAAAAAAAAAAGACTAACCCCTAATTAAAACATGCCAAACTCCTACAAATCTCTTATTACTTTTAAGGTTCTTAAGGAACTTAACTAAGTTTTAAAATCTGTATTTTTCTTTTTTTTAGAAAGGTTATACGTGTAATTGGTTCTGGATTTTGGACATGCGTTGACATGGAGAGCAATGTTCATGGGCAGATATAATGCTAATAAACTGGTTTGCAAGTGTTGGATTTTTCTGAATGAAATCAAACATTTTAAGAAAACAAAATCTAGTTTAACAGAGGACTTATGAATAGAGTTTACGAAAGAGTAGTAATTAATGCTACTTGTACAAAGAAACTTATACGATCTAAGAGTTAATTTTAGTGAAGATGATTTATATGGTGGACCTCATATTTTAACAAAAAATTATATTATTCTAAAAATTAAAACTCCACCAAAAATTTATTAGAAATCAACAGTTGATTAAATATGAATCTTATACAAATTAATCCTGCATTTTAGTACCAGTAATAAGTATCAATCCCATACCTGCAACCTTTATGCCTTAGTTTTAATTGTAGGACGCCAAGGGTTGAATTTCTCTTCAATTTATAGTGTATAATAAGGTTTTAGAGTGGTCATCTTAATTTGCGAGCCGTCTGAAGTTCTAATGAAGGATGATTTAGGCAAAATATTCAAATTGCAATCTTATTTTATTTACATGATAATTTAATAATAATAAGTGAATCCCATTTTTATTATTTATCGCATCTGATGAAGCATCTAATGTCTCAAATTCCAAGCCTGATTAAACGATTTAATTAACTGAACATTTAAACTTATCTATTCAGGATATAAACTACAACTTGAAAACACTTTATACCACAATTTAAAAAACCGTGGTGTAAAGTTTTTTTTTTTTTTTTTGGGTAGTGAATCAAGAACGATGAAAAGAGTGAGAAGAAAAGAAGTAGCCATTTCCATCGTTACCATCTTTGACAGTAATGAAGTTAGCATAACTATAATCGAGCAATCTCCCTGATATCAAATCCCTACAAACCCGAACTGAAGTAAGATTTTCAATGCCTCCAAAGGCATCAATACGTTGCCCATCTGACTCTTCGAGGTGAAGGCAGAGTAGAGACAATATCAGAAACAACCATTATTTGCAAAATCTGTGATCACCAATTGTAACAGTGAAAACAAACTGAGAGAAGAAGTTTAATAAACAACATTTAATCTCTTCTCCTAATGCTTGACGTCCTTTAATTTCATTCAATAGATGGTAATTAATTGACCGAGTGCCCGCAACCAAGGTTTTGTAGCCAATATTACTATTAGGACAAGATTTTTTTTTAGCCCATTTGGAGATGATCCAAGAGTATGAGGAGGATCTCCTCACCACTTAGATAGTTCTCGTATAAAATCACTTTGTTCTAAAATTCAACCCTATCGAATGTCGATTCAATGTAACGATTTTTATGAACGGGTCACAAATCACAAAACTTACTTTTAATGAGGTGATTTTTTGTGAAGATGATCTATGTGGTGTGGAGAACATCATCTCTATGTGGACTCCCCTTAAGTCTTAAAATTGTCCATAAAATCTTGGTAGCCCAACCTAAAACGTTTTAGACAACTCTTACATAGCTCCCTAGCTTCCTGTTCATTTATTACAAAGTACCCAACTTCCGCGCCAATGCAATTATAAAAAATCGCAAATCCCCTCTCTTTTTATAATATTCGGTAATAGGCACTAACCCTCATCAATTAATCATCTTTTGTTCATCTAAGCCAAAGAATGAAATTCTTGCAACTAGGGATTCGGCTCTGTTTCTCTCTCTTCTCTCTAACCTACACAATTTGAAAGATAGCAGAAGAAGTAAACATTTTGTTCCTCTCTTGAATTATTCTCCCTGTTCTCTTAAATTGGTCCTGTATTCTACAATCATGGCTGCTCCAGATACGGTTTCCACTCTAGTATCTGTTTACGTTGAGAATCTCCATCCAGAACTTACAGATGATCAACTTTTTGAAGCCTTTCAAGGCATTAACAATCTTGCTTCAGTTAGAATTTGCAGGGATTCCATCTCTGAGAGATCTCTCGGTTATGGTTACGCTAACTTCAGAACTTGTCAAGATGGTAATTGATACAAAAACAAATTCTTCGTTTTCTTTTCTTTTCTTCTCTCTTTCCCTCTCTGTTCTTGGTTCTTGACTGTGTTTAATTGCTTGGCTTTGTACCTATATGATCTGGCTGATCTGTGTTTCTTTCTTATCAGCAACTCGTGCCATTAAGAAGTTTAACTACTGTCAATTACATGGGAAAATGATAAGAGTGATGTGGCCATCTCAACGACGTAATCTTGAAGCAAGATCAAAGAGTGGAGTTGGAAAGGTTTTTGTCAAGGTAATAAATTAAATTAGTTAGCTT
Source organism: Macleaya cordata (assembly GCA_002174775.1). Lineage (NCBI taxonomy): Eukaryota > Viridiplantae > Streptophyta > Magnoliopsida > Ranunculales > Papaveraceae > Macleaya > Macleaya cordata. The sequence goes on from MVGT01003740.1 coordinate 20,656, forward strand.
TATTTCTTTCCTTTGATCTTATTTTTTCGTTAATTTAGATTTCTTTTACATTCTGTAATGTGGGAATTAGGGGATTTCTGATTTGTTCTGTTCTGTGTTTTTTTTTTTTTCAGAATCTAGACAATTCAATCAACAATATGAAACTTCAAGAGTTATTCTCAACATTCGGAAACATCTTGTCCTGTAAAGTTGCAATTTTTGAAGACGGAAGCAGCCGCGGACATGGTTACGTTCAGTTTCAAAGTGAGGATGCTGCGAATGCAGCAATCAACAATGCAGCAACCATTCTGGCTGAAGGCAAGCCATTGTATGTAACCATTAAACTGTAAAGCTTTAATTAGTTTCGGTCTTCTTTTTTTTTTTTTTTCTTTTTTGATGAACGGTCTTCTTTTTCTTTGATTTTTGTTCTTTTTTTTTGTTGTTATGTTTTTAGGTAGATAAATTATATGTTCTTCATTATTTTATTTTGTGTTATTTAGTTTTCTTCATAATTTAGATCACTCCCAACATGTGGGCTCACATTGAAATGACCCTAGGGCTGATTTCTTGTGAGGAGGTTCTCCCCACAATGCAGATCCATAATATCCAATAATCAGCCCATTCTAAAATTTCTAATCCCATCAAAAACTTTTTAAAAATCAACGGTGCCAAAGACAGCACAAATTTTCCAGTTTCTTAGGAATGATTTGAGGGGATTAAAAGTTTTTATAACGGGCTGATTTTGAAATATGATGATACACATATTGAGGAGATCATCCTCACTGAAAATCAGCCCTTGGAGTCATTATCTACATCTATGGAGTGCAATGGGGGTGTATATATATATATATAAATGTTACTTTACCCCATCTTAAAATGCCAAATATGTGCCAAACTATGTTGTGGGATCCACAAAAAGATGATCCAAGGATCACCATTTATATCATCCCATAAAAATCACCATGTTCTAAAATTTATAACCTAATGAATGGCCCATAAATTACACCTAAGTTATAGAATGATATGTTAAGTGGGTCATCCTCACCAAAACTCAGCCTCTTGGATCATCTTCATGATCATGTAGGCCCTATAACACTTTGGGCATTTTTGATATACTGAAAATTATGTTACCTTGTTTCTGTATTTTTGTGTTTTTGTTTCTGCATGTTACTCTGTTTTGATTGATTATTGTGTTCTGTACTCTGTAGATATGTTGAACATTTTGTGGGAAAGAATAATCGGCCTGCCCTGCTGCACCCTGCGAGTGAAGTTAACAATTTTACAAATTTGTTTGTCAAAAATTTGGACCTGGGTGTTACAGAAGAGGTTCTGAAGCAGAAGTTTTCAGTGTTTGGACACATTAACCAACTACATATAATGAAAGACAGCAATGGAATATCAAGAGGATTTGGATTTCTGAACTTTGACAACCCTAACGAGGCAAAAGAGGCTATGAAGGCAATGAATGGGACACAGCTTGGTAATAATTTTTCTCTTTAAATCTGATCAAAAATTAATAATTTCTATCTTTAATTATTCCCTTAATGTGCATGATGATGATGTTGTTTAAAACCATTTTGGCTACTTGTAGGTTCGAAGATTATATGTGTTTTGAGGGCACAAAGTAAAGAAGAACAAGAGGCCAAGTTGTATGATCGTCTAGACGAAATGCGGAAAAAACAAATCCTCGAAAAATATAAGGTAGACTAAAATGTCTAACTGCAAGTTAGTTTTTCTTTAAGCATTGTTTTACTGTAGATCTCCAAAAATTAGACCATAGATCAGCTTAACCCAAAAAATCAGTCTATTGATTTTGATGATTTTGAATTAGTTATTGATAGGGTTTTTTTTTTATGGGTAAGAGGTTTTAGAATGGGACTGATTTTGGGTGAAAATGATCTCCAAAATAAAACAACACTCCTCTCTCTCTAGTGGTCTTTCTTCTTTTGTTCTTTTCTTTCTTGTGTATTCCTAGAAAAGTAATAGTAAAACTAACTCTGTTTTGTTTGTTTTATTTTGAAGAGTTTGGACTCCATCTCGACAGCAAGAGTAGTCCACAACATAAAATTCCTCAAAAGTTGTGGGATAGTTGGGTTCCTGCTCTCCGCGCTGATGACAGATGCACCAGCAATACTATTCAGGAGGGAGTCAGACCTCCAAGACTTAGTTCGGAGAATTCGAAACGTGGGGTTTTCTACTCCTACGACGCTGACCACTATGCTATTCACGTACAAAGATTTGAGCACGAGGGCAGTGGCAATGAAATTTGCAAGGAGTTTCGGTCGTCACTTAAGGGGTTGAGAGTTATTTTCTGTGTGTTTATATGATACACTACTATTATTTAAAACAGCTTCACAATGAAAAACAAATTAAGTTGTAGATCATAGGCATGATGCATCTAACCAAAACCCTAAAAAATATTGTTATACTTTTATATATTTGCACAAGATCAAAAGTAAATAGAGAACACAAAATATAAAGATGACTAATGAATACTGTAAGAAATTAATCAATGACCTAGGCATGCCAATGTACACATACCTGTAATCCTTGTAAGCTGCAACCCTCAAGAAATTAAACAATGACCTAGGCACGCATAAGAGGGTTCCTCTATTTATAAACTAGTCTAAGGTTTTTAAATCAATTAAGGAAACTACGTTTTAGGAAAGTAAGATGCTTGGGGACGGGGTTTTTTTGGTTTTTTTCTTTTTTTTTTTTTTTTTTTTTTTTTATTTCGAACTAGCCAGAAGCACGCTCATTATTTTTGTTTGACTTCAACTTGTTGATAAGAGTAAGTTAATTAATTTAAATATAGTTTAAGTTTATAATTTTCTAAGTTTCTATTTTATTTTTAAAGAAATATGGCAATGCCACAAGGCCCGCAGACTGCCAGGTCCAAGTCCGACCTGTAAAAGTAAATGGGCTTTGACAACCATGGGCTTCACTTAAGTGCCCGACCTGGCAAGGCCCATTATCCTGTCAGGACCCTTGGACCCATCCGACCCGACCCATAAACCTTTACAACCCTAGGAAGATCTGCATATAATAACCATCTGAACAGAGGTTCCAGCTTGACCTGGACAGGTCATCTTATGAAATTCGAATTTTCGACCAGGTAACCAATGAATAATTGGGCTAAAAATTGTGTTTATTTATCCGCAGCCTAGTTTTTATAATCAATGAGATCATAAGAATTATATAAACAACCTCTGGAAAAGCACATCTATTAAGAATTATATAATGTGAATTCAACGACAGGTTCCACCCATGTACAAGTCATAAGAAATAGAAAGCTCTAAACACCCATTCCACGACTTATTATTGTTATCTTCGCAAAATCTGACAGACTGCTAAGGCTGGCACCACATGAAAGTTGTGGCAGAAAACAGAGCGCAGTTCTCACCTCATGGGAATTCTTTCTCATACACTTCACCAGCATATTTCCAGTTAATAACCTTCCATATGTTCTTCAGGTAATCCGGTCTCACATTCTTGTACTGTACACCACCATGAAGCCAAACGTCAGAACTACTTAAATGCATGCAATACATTTATGGACCATGTGATCTAGATATTTTTATAGTTCCTCCAGTCTAAATCCCAAATAAAAAAATTCTTCATGTAAATTCGTGTCTACCATGAACTACAATGATTGGAAACTAAATATTCAAACTAGTAAAACAGGTAAATTCTTCAAGCGTGTTGAGCCCATTTCTCATAATTGTAATCTAAAGTGTATAAATGAAAAAGAAAATTCCAAATAACACATGCCACAACTGATAGGAACGGCATATAATAACATGCTGAACCAAGATGTACACAATGAAGTCTATAAAACAATGAACAGTAAAGGAGGACAGAAGGAACAAAAAGGTTACAGTTAAATCATGATCTAAGAATCAAATTAAATCCTCCTGTTACTATCACAATGATGAAAAAACAAACAAATCAAATGGTTAAGATTGAACTAGATAAACGGGAAAAAAATAAGAAGTGGAGAAAAGGAAAAGAGAAGAAGGGGAAAAGAAATGGGAAGAAGGCAAGTATGCATTTTACTTGATTACCACATCACATACAATATACTTAACAAATAGGAACAGGACAAATAATGAAAATGGGAAGATATTGATGTTATCTTAAAGGATGCAGATGTCGATTACTAAAAGAACATAAAAGGTTAAACCAACTTCTATAGGTATTTCATCTGACGCTCGTCTTGCCTGAACGGTTGTGCAGTTGTGTTTCTGCTTCACTTATGTAAGCTTGCAACGACTCTTTATGGTCAGAATTTGTGTTTGAAAATAATCCTTTTTAAGGGGCAAGAACTAATGACACCAGCAAACATGTTTATCTGATATGTCATTCGTCTAGCATTGGCTTCAAAAGAACTGATGTAACGTGTTAGTGGAAGTGTATCATCATCTCACACATAGTTCTAAACCCAATTCCAATGCCACTAGACAAAAGATTTAATCATTCAAAAACCAACTAATTTCGTAAGGAGCTCTTTATCTTTACTATTTTAATTAGGCTTGCAAGCGACTCGAAATGAGCCGTTTAAGACTTCCGCAATGCGTCACAACCACTAGATAGAAACTAATCTAATCTTAATCTAATTAAAAGTTGAAAACAGAAACTCTTAATGTAAGAAACTCTCTAATTACTAAAAACTACTAAATTTATAACTTGGAATGATCTTCATCAACCTCGAAATGTGCGCATGCCCTACGCATGGTGGGACCCACACATTCACTGCACACACGTTGCATAAAAAACTCTGACTATTTGGAAAATAAGACTGTCAATAAGGATGTAAATGTGAATATAAAAAATAATCCTGGTCTAGATCAGGGAAGGGAACGTTGCAACTCCAGAGAGTTCAAGATTTGGGCAGGAATAAAAATGCCAGTTATAGCATGCAATAAGAGTAAATAGATGACTTATGTTAAACCAAATTAGGATTAATTTTAACATCAACGGACAAAGCGTCTAGATCTAATCAGGGTTTAAGATCTGGGTCGATGAAGAAAGAAAATAATTATCCAAAACCATTCAAGACGTTTAGAACTGAGAAGGAACAGAAGTGAATAGTATACAGTATCAAAGCTGAACCGCAGATCATCAGAGGACATTTAGATATGAGCAGAAACAGAAGCCATGCAGTTGGTCTGTTTTGTTGTTTGAAAAAGAGAAATTCTACCTACCTCGGAGTCCAAAGAACTGTAATCTACAATAATAGTCAGTTTGGATGGGGGATTTTAGAGAGGGATTTTGTGGGGCTCGGGATTTGTTTGAAAACTAGTTAGATTTATAACATGATTTCTAACTAGTTTTCCAACAAATCCCTGGTCCCCTTCTCAAAGGATTTCAGTATGAGTAATTGGGGTTTTTCAAAGCTAATTTATGAAGGTGTGACATATCAAAAGTAACAATAATTCCCAATTTAATCAATTGTAATTAAGTCATAAATGGTGACAGACAAAACAACACCAAATGTTACTGATCATCCCCAAATAAATAAGAAAAAGGAATAACAAAAATGTAGAGGTAGATCTGAATCATTGCAACAGTCTAAAGCAGCAAGCCAAGGTTATCACTAACATTAAAAATTTCAAAGTCAGAAAATCACCTGTAAGTAATATGCATGCTCCCAAACATCTATGCCCAGCAAAGGAACCAAATTCGGACCTTTAGTTACCAGTGGATCCTGCAACAAACTTACACTAGTCATTATGATTGAAAAACAAGAAATAACTCTGCACCATATTTAAATCCTACGATTAGAACATCTAAAAGTAAACACAATAACCAGAGTCAACACTCGTGTACAAAATCCATAAAGACAAGCCACGATCTCAGACTTGAGAAGTCCCCAATCTAAGGAGCTCGAATGCTTTAGAATGTGCTTCCTGTAGGAGCGTAAAGCCACTCAGGTTTTCCCTGATAGAATCTTCCAGGCAAGACTGAATTGACATGAAGTAAGGTCAATGTTTTGTAGAAACGATTCATAGGAAGAAAGTCAGGGGTGCAGAAACAAATCAAATGGTATTGTTGTCAAACAATGGCCTACCTTTTCTTATCTACTCACCAAAAGGTTGTTTATCACAATTTTTTCCATTTTATTTTTTTTGTTACACACGACTTAGAAAAATTGACCCTGGAACTCTAACAAAACATAGACTCAGCCCAGGTCATCATATTTGGTTTTATAGGGAGCTAGACAGGTCAAATTGTCCATAATGTTTTCAGGTTCACGAACAGATTTCAGAGTCAGAGGCGTGCCCTTATGCGAGACAACAACATCCAACATATCAAATGATACACAAACTCTGTGTCGGTGCACAAAATGATATGCTTTAATAAGGAACCAATGATCAAATACAAAATGACTTCTGCAACAGAAATCAAGTTAAGATTACCTGATTTGATGTGGTTTCAACCACAAGCTTCTTCAGTTCTTTATCCAGACCTAGCCACTGTGAAGTTAGAAAAACAGGAGAAACATGTAAATCAGACTAACAATTAATTGTTTGATCCACCAGTCAATGGGAATAAACAAACCAAACTGAAACTGAATCAGGACTTAAAACAAGCTAAAAAAAACTGACCACCCATCCAGAGCCTTGCAAAGCAGCACCTTCTCCGTTGATTTTTTGCACCAATGATTCGAAAGAGCCAAAATGTGTGTCAATTGCCGAGGCAAGGGATCCTTTTGGGGGTTCACCACCTCCTTCCTGTAAGAAATTTCAACGGAGTACACTTTGAGATCAAGTTGAGGCAGTAAAAGAAACAGAAGCATAAACTAGAATCACACATTATAGAAGAATATTGACTTACACGAACAGGAGTTAGATTTTTCCAGAAGATAGAATGGTTGACATGACCTGTAAGAAGATTTTAACAAATTCTCTATCAAATAAAATCAATGATAAAAATAACAATTAGATGAGAGTGGATAATATATCTGAAGTTACAGAAGAACCATCAGTAAAATTCGAGTGATCAACAAAGACATCAGTTAAAAAATGACCTAAATTCCCAATAGATCAACCAAAAGCCAAATCTGGAGAGAGAACAAACCTCCGCCATTGAACTTGATGGCGCCCTGCAACTTAACTACAGTAGAGGCATCGCCTTTAACCATAGCTTCATGGAGCTGCTCAAGAGCTTTGTTATAGTTAGTGATGTAGGTCTGATGATGCTTCTGGTGATGGAGCTGCATAATTTCTCCGCTAATGGCGGGTTCCAGGGCACCATAGTCGTAAGGAAGATCAGGAAGGGTGAAAGTCTGCAACTCTCGAACATTGCTAAACCCTAATCGTGCATTCTGAAATCCTAGACCTAATCCTAGGGTTTTTCTACTGAGGACGGTTCGAAGAGCCATGTCTATACCGACCAAATTTTTCTCTCTCTAGACTTCTCTTCACCAGGAGAAAGAAATGTAAAGATGTCAAGTGTCCACCTAAGGATTGAGAGAGAGAAAGAGAGTGATTTATAAGTTAACGAATACACTGACGAGCACGTGCTTTACTCAATGAGTCAAACAAAAGGAACCTTGCTAAAGGCACCCAATAATTTTGGAGATGGGAGCATGAAGAGTCAACTCGGTGAGTCAAAAACCTGATCAGCTGATCAGTCCGTCTTCAACCTCCAAACCCCAAACTCTTTTCGTACAGACCGCCAACGATCTGTTTCAAACCGGTCACGCTGCCAAAACCGCCACCAGTGAAATGATTTTTATAGAAAAAAAACAATATAACTGGTGCCCTTGTTGGCCTCGGAAACCAGACAATGATTGAAATCCTCAATGAACACTAGGCACTTGTTAGTCGACTCAAACTACAAAGTTTTGGCATCAACCTACAGATTTTAATCGCCTCCATCCTAAAAAATTTGGATGTAGTATTGTAGTGCCTTGATCTAACCAGGATCCGACCCTAAAAAAATTCAGACAAAGATGCCTCATTTTATTTTTGTTTGAGCCTGAAAGAGGAGGTTCCTTGACTTCCATAGCATTGATTTTGTTGCGTTATACTAGCTGCTCTTTCAAAGCATGTCACCTACTTATGTAGAAATCTGATCAGGCCTGTAGTACCTACATGAATGTAAGCTTCAGATTAAGATTTGAGTAGAAGTTTTCAAACCTCTGAGTTCATGTTCAAGAATGCGATCATATCCATGAGACCATTAAAATAATTTCTTCGAATAAAATAACATATATCAAGTCTGTAATCTGATTCTAGAAAGAAAAATTAAGGAACCCCTATGAAATAATATCTTTTCGGTGTATAAGAACAACAACACTCAATTGTGCAAAATTAACTGCCAGACCACGGGAACACATCCCGCTTACAAGAATTGACTGCTGGGCTCACCTAATTCACAAAAATGGCAATAGCCAAAAGAACTATAGACGGAAAAACAAGTGCGTTCCTTTCAATTCTCCTAATTATTTCTTATAATGAGAGTTTCTTCGAATATCAACAAATCCACACCCCTGCTGATTCAAGATGTGATATTTCTCTTGCCAACCTTTTCGGTGTTGGAACAGATCCATTGGGCTGATTTTACCCGAGCTCTATTAACAAGATTGCAGAACGTTTTATGCATCATGCAGATCTTTGTTGGAGTTCCATATGGGGACCTTGGGAACTACATCATCAGTAACAACAGCAGTTCCACCTTCCAAATTTATTAAAGGATCAGATTCACCTTCCTTTACCTGGAAAAGAGTTCAGAAGACAGGAGATTAACTATCACAAATAGTGATTGAGAATTGTAGGAAAGGGCAATATTAATGTTAATTTATGTAAGAAGTTGAAGTCTCTGGAGGTCATGGGTCAAGTATCCAGCATAGTGCTGAAGGGGAGTGTTGTTAGGTGTATGGCCACTCCTTGTTAGACGCACAGACCCTTGTTAATATACATTGTTATGCCTCCACTAACAGTTCAAATTTTTATAGTAAGGGTTCTAACAGCATTTAAATTGCTAGATAGCAGGCCATAGAATGTTCTCTCAAGTCGAACTGCAAGGTGGCTGAAACTAAGAATTTAAGAAATTTGTGAGGTGCAAATAATAGTGAAGTTTATATGCTGACACAGCCACCACATGATGATCAACAGACTTCACCTCAATAAACAATACCAGAGGCATAAAATCATAAAATACTATAGGAAAAAGGTATGAGCAGTAGGTAGTACCTGGGACAATTGTGGAGCTGGTTCAATGGGTTTTTGCTGGCTCTCGCGAGTGCAGAAGTAAGAATAAAGTATCATTCCAACTAAAGCAACCAGGATCCCAAGTATGTTCCGCCAACTAAATGGGTCGCGGAGCAAAATATAACCAAAAGCCAAAACTAGGCATGTTTTCAGATGTCCCAGGACCTGGTAGGTGACGGGAGAGGTCTTCCCGATTACAAGAAATGTACTAAAGTTAACAGATACAGAGATAAGGCAGGATAGAACAATGAAAACCTGCAAAAAAAAAAACACAAAGGGTTAAAAATTATGAGCCAAGTTAAAAAAATATAAAATAGTCTTCTAATGCTCTCACCAGCACTTGAGGAGTGTACTTGAAAGCAAAAACATTTTCATTAGTCAGTAGCCCATCTAGAAATGGGCCAGTGATGAACAGGGTCATTGCTTGATAGGGGCAAGATTGATATAAGAGTTGAGTTGACGAAACTTTAAATCTCTTCTGAATGGTATTGGTCATCTGAGAAGAACAGGTTAAGATCTTGAACAAGAGAGGGAAATGTGACTGACTAGAAAAAACAAAAGCCTTATAGTAACACATCTCATTGTTTTTTATTATGATGATATAAAGATTTTATCAAACTCCACCTGTTGATGAACGAATTGCCAACTTTCAGTCATACATGCCAGAGGATATCTATGGTGGCCTCTAGAACTTAAGAACTCTATATTTAACTTTGGATACATGTAGAGTAGACCATCATTATTGGTCAGGCAATCAGGTTTCGCGGGTGAGACATGTTAATTAGTGGGTCCCTTGCCCACTTTTTATACCACACGTAAAATGTGGATGATGATTTTTAGTGTCTAAAACCAAGACCTAAGATTCCCTCTGGTTAATATGACCGCAAGTATTACATGCACCAAAGTATAATAACTTTTTATGAGATTGTGCATGCAGTTAATTGCTAATTATAACATCATCCTGCCTGAGAAGATGAACGATTTAATTGCTTCATTTCAATAAGAAGTGTGTGTTATAAAGTATAAAGAACGGAAATATCAAATAAGCCCACTTGAGGATACAATTTGTGCAACGCATGTTGTAAGAACTGCGAGCAGAGATAAGACAGAACCCAGAGCATTGAGCTGCAGATCAGTCACAGTTGCAATTCCGACACCCAAAAGAAGAACAGAAAGTGAGAGCTGAATACTCCTACTGTGATAAGGACAAATAAATTATTAGCACGCATGGTTATAACCAGAAATACACATAGATCATAATTCATGAATGAAACTGTGAGCAGTTAAAAGCTACAAGCACCCATTGAATGCTAAAAATCAAATTCCACGAATGATAACTTGTGTTTCAGATATGATTTTAGAATAACAGTTTCAATAATGCAATAATATTTTAAGGTTCTGCCATCCACCATGTGTAGATGTCATGCCGTATAGAAATGCTTCACAAAATATCTTTCTCGCCACACTATCACTACGCTTTCAACCATTGTTGTCAGTCTAAAAGGTGACATAGATAATGTCTACGCAGAAATTTATTTGACACAATTCTCTGAGGAAGCTTTTAGGATATTCCATGACATTTTGAAGGATTGCAGAAACTGCAGCAATGAAATTAGATTGCTAGAAGAGACGCATTCTCCCTGCCAGCCCATACATAACAAATAAAAAAATATAACCACATATGTTTAAGGTGCCATTTGTGTTTCTCTGAACAATTTAGTATGCAGAGTGCTTGATGGAGACCGGTGGCAGCATTCAGCAACTGTTAAAAGAAACCGAAGACGAACAAAAAAGGGTCCTAAGGCCCAAGCCTTGATTTGGCAAATTTGGATACTATGGAACCCACTTCGTACCTTATTCTGGCTTGGTCAAGACGGTTCATTTATGGGCTGTCGTTAAGTAGGCTTTAGTGCAGACAGTCCTAGAGTCTCTACTGTGCTTTTATTTCATCTATTGTGATGGCTAGAAGCATGGAAGAGATAATCTTTATAATCTTCCATTTATGTTTCTTTCATTATTATCTGGAGATGTCTAAAACTCATAGTATGTATGTCGAGATTCAAGAAGGCCAAATGTCATGGTAAAAATAAAGGTCACGATAAATCTCTATAAATAACTATAAGATTGTAAGCCTTTCTTTTGTACGTTCTTTCAACCAAAAAAAAAAAAGCCTTCATTTCTTACAGGAGAAAAAGATATAAAAAATTAAGCAGCAAGTGCATCTCATAATGATTAAGAGATGCAATCCTAACCATCGTGTGATACCTAAAGGCCACTAGGAATAGGTGGTGGGTCAAGGGTAAGGCAACTTGGGCAGTTGCCTAAGGCCCCACATGGTTTTCTGTAGACATCCTATGTAGCTATGCTGTATCATATAGATCTACATCATTATCATTGTTTAAGTATAGAGTTGCTCGTTTAATTGAATTCATCAACTGCTAAGTTGGTTTACGTTTCGCCTGCCACCATAGCAGCACATTAATTCTACAATTAACCACTGTCTAAAAAGAGCTTTTCAAGCTTTACCCCTTGATCAGAGGCATAAGATCACGGAGTGAACTTGTTTTACTGAATACACTCCATCCAAAAGATGGAACATTAAATACAGAATTATCAGTCAAGTCTCGAGACAAGTCAATAGTCGACATGGATGGTCCAGATGTCACATACACTACCCTGGATGCCATTCCGTTCCTACTTGAAATTAATGTACAGCATGTTAATCTTGAGTCTTGACCAGCATTTGGAACAAGTCCTGTGTTCAGTATGTTATTTTTCTTTTTCTGAACTTAAAATAAGAGGAGTAGAGGACATAGAAGGATAATTATATAACTTAAAAGATTAAAACAGAAGAGACTAGCTTCCATTCATAAATTTGAGAAGGTTTAGTTTTTCCTTCATTTGAAAGTACACTGAATTTATACAGAAATGGTAGGTAGCATCACATTAATGGAAGAAGCCATAAGCCAACACCTGAAGCTGTACATGCTATAGTATGAATAGAACCTTCAGTCAAGTCTAATATCCAGTTAAATAACAACATGAGATATTAAACTATTAAGCTACCCATCCTGTTATATACTTCACCTTTTGTCCTCATCAGTGATACGCTCTAATACGAACCAAAAATGTTTTGACTCTAAAACATGGACAGAATGATGAACGTTGAAAATAATACCCTCTTACAATCCCGGAAGACAAATAAAAAATGGAAAGAAAAATACTTGGGCGTGCAAGGTTTTATACTGTTCCTCTTTGATTTTTTTTCTTTTTTAAGTGATTGAGTGTTTACTTCAATATGGACCAAAAATGTCTCAGTTTAATTGATGAATATGAAGACAATACACACACAAACAGCATACTTGCCATAGTACTTGTCAAGCCTGAGTAAACTACTAACCTGAAAATCTTCCTGAAGAAAAGGGTCTCCAAAAGAACTGTACAAGGGATGATAGCCAGCTTTGTCATCTGAAAAGCAAAAGTGATGGGAAAATGACAACAACATTAACTACCCAAACAAATCGAGAGGGATGCTGAAACACCAATAAAAGTATGTATACTGAGGAGATAGAAAAAGATCTGAGGAAATTAAGTAGTGCACTGTACCCACGCCTGAGATAAGGTACCAGTGCAAATTTCGCAACATTACAGAGAAATGTTAACAACAACAACAAAAAATCCTCTTTATTTTTGTTTAGCAGGACAAAAAAGTTGTGAAAATATTAACGAAATAAATTCCAGAATAATTTGTTACGATATGAAATGAACGTTTAATTGCAAGTTAAGAACGAAGGAACGTATTCCAAAGAACTATCAGGAATTTTTCTTCAAAAGGAGCAACACAAAGCATTTCCCTGTGAACAGAATGACTATATTTTTTGGCGTAATCAATTCACTAAGTCGAGAAAATCATTCTATCAAATAATCCTAGAGCAAGCATTTTGTGACACTTTAAACTCCACTACTTCAGAACAGAGTTATGAAGCAAAACAAATGGCAGTTATTGCATACACAATGCAGTCAGAAGAATGCTAAACCGAACAATTGGAAAGAAGTCGAGACTAGAGTGTAAACTTCTGTAAACCCATGATGGTGATGTAGGGCCAAATCTTTTAAATATTTACAGAAAGCCCTCAAATGGTCAATAATTTGACACCAAGATTCGAAATATCATATATGAGACTAAAGGAAATAGAACTCTACCTGATAGAAACCAACAGAGTTAAAACCCAGGCTAAGATTCAAAAGTCCAATGGATATCCCATTCAGTATGCCAAAGCCCATTACAGCTCTTGCATCAAATGGTTTGTGTTCAAACAGTTTCATCCATAGTGCCACATGAAGCGAACAGAATGTGACCAGCAGATGCCAGCTTGTCAAAGTTGTGGCTGCACACACACATTAGAGGTAAGGTAAGCCTATCAAAATCTCGATATATAAGGAGCAATTATTTATACTATAGATATACTTTGCCTGATCAAAAAAAAAAATTTATTTATACTATAGCTAGTACTCCAAACAAAAGATGCATCTAAAACTAACATAGAAAATTCCTGCTCCCAGAACAACTTCTTTAATATAATAACCCAACAAAACCAAAAATAAATTCTCTGCAACTTCATGGCCTACACCATGAACATCACAAGAATAAAAACCAGTTAAATGTATAAGTTTGGATACAATATGACATCGACATAACCACTATAACCGTAGAAATTTGTCCCAACTATTGGGGTTACATAGCTCTTCTTTCAGCATTCCATTCTATTAAAGGCTATGTCCGCCATTTATGTGTAAAATATCAAGTCATTTCTTACTACTTTGAACAACCTCCTTTTGCCTTCCCCTTCTCATTTAGAACCAAAATATCAAAAGAAAAAAAACATGGCCAATGTTTCTAGTGTATCATCAATCTTTTCACTACACATGACCCACTCTATCGTGATTCGATTAGTTGTCCCTCATTTTAGCTTCTGTAGGAACCAGTCCTAGGTTTCCTCAAATACCCACATTTTCCTTTATTCGTCTCTTATAAGCTTGCCACCATCATTCTCAAGATGCATATTTTGGCTTTGCTCATTTCAGTTTATGTCTTTCCAGTCGTGTCAGTCATCTGCCTCGATTTCCCTATCAACTTGATCCCCATTCTATGACTATGTTGATGTTGTTTCTTTTTCTTTTTCTGTTCCTTTTTTTTCAATAAGGAGAATGTTGAAATTGTTTCTTTAACCACACCTTATTTAATCTTTACAGCATTTGTCAACCATCAATTGCATGCGCAATCGCACCTGTTGGTCTGAAACTAAATGTGTTTACTAAGTTATTAAGGTAACCAATCAGCTTCACACTTTGAACTCCAAATCAAATCGAAAGTAGCATAAACCCAATAAAATATAAGCCAATTGACAATTGTGGGGAGATATAACCTATTGGTACATCTAATTACTAGAGAAAATCTGACACTATACAGAGAGAAACCCAGTAAGCAGAACTAGAGAGAGAAAGAGAACTCACCAAAATGGAAACCGAGAGAGCTAATAAGTGCCTTGTTGCAAATCACGATCGACACAGAGGAAACTACAGAGAGACCCAATGCACCGATGGTCCCAAGCTGATACCTCCCTCCCTCACTCATCTTCTTCTTCTTCTGCTTCTTCTCTCTCTGTCTCTCTACCCCCGTTATAATCACCAACTCCTCAATCTGGATCCACCAATTAACTACAACATATCAAATACCACGGCTCTTAAAATCAATAGTACCAGAAATATTGAGTTGAAATCCATACCTCATTCCGATGTTGTTATCCAAAAGATCAACAAAACCTGCTCAACCACAATGAATCAACTAAGTAAAACTTAAAACAAATCGCAAAGATGAATCAAATCAACTAAAATCAAAATTAAAACACTTCAGCATTTGGAAACCCTAGATCTGCTCCGTACTCCAAACCAAAGTAATGAGAGAGAGAGTATGTATGTGTGAGTTCAATTTGAAAGATAAGATCTAGAGAGAGAAAGAGTAAGAGAGAGACTAACCGATTAACGTAATTCCGAACTCTGTTTAATTTATTTTTTTATGGGGTTTTCTTTCTTTTGATTGACGTTGCTGCAAATTAGAGAGAGAAAGAGAGAGGAGAGAGAAACTATTAAGGGGACGATAACGAACTCTGAGTTTTCAATTCGTCCACTTTAAACGCCGGCGTAAATGGTTTTAAATGAAATTAGATGGACTGAAAGGGCTTATAAATAATATAATATTATTAGGTCCTCCTTGGTCACTATGAAAAGTTTTAGGTGGAGACGCACCATATCTTCATGGCTCCATATCTAGAGAAAGAAAATGATTTTTTTCATATTTTGTGCTCGTATGCGTCGGGGTTTACTGATCCTATTTCATAGTTGGATGCAATTATTTAAGGATTATTAATTTATTGATATGTCATTTTTTTTTTAATTTAGAAAATGATAAAAATTATTTATCGATAGATTTTAAATCATTAGATGATTGAACTAAAAAATCACGATATTTTGTTAAAATTCTTTGTCAAAATTTAATGTTTTGAGAATTTAACCCTTTGTCACGATATTTTGTTAAAATTTTTTGTCAAAACTAAATGTTTGAGAATCTAGCCATTTCTTATTACCATCTCTTTTTCTTGGAAGTGCATATTTTTTTTCCGTTTTAAATGATATAGATAGGCTGAAGCGTAGGAGTTGGGGAGATTTTTTTAGTGTAACATTGTGAATACTTTTGATCATTATTTGAGTCTAAAACTTTTTTTTTTTAGGGAGAAAGATCATTCATTAATCAACAATAAAAGAATTAGATGCATCCTCAAGGACCACATCTGAAATACAATCGGGGATGGTATAACACCATTCAAAGGACAAACGACTTGAAACCGCAGTTCTAGCAAGCTTATGGGCTGCTTTATTCGCATGCCTACTAACATGACAAACTGAAAGTAAATTGCTACTCTTAAGGAGACTTCTACAATCTTGAACAATGCTTCGAATACGCCAAGGAAAAATAAGATGATCATCAGAGATATAGTCCACCATCAACTTAGAATCCCCTTCAATAACAGTAGGGGTATTAGGAAATTTTGCAATGGCAAGGTCAAAACCTTTCAAGAAAGCTCTAGCTTCTGTCGCAAGAAGAGCATCCTTCCCAGACCAATTTCCATCAAAAATAGATCTACAAGCCAATACCACACCGAACTCATTTCTAGCAACTAGACCAACAACAATAGAATTTTTCCCTGTTGCACCATCCACATTTATTTTAATATAGCCTTCAGGTGGTCTACTCCAATGTGCGGAAGCCTCCACCAATCCAACCTGAGTATTGGTTTGAGGCAGTGTTGGAGAAATACAAGCGGCAACCAGATGTTCATTGTAAACATGAAGAGCATTAGTGATAACCTCCTTTGGGTCAAACTTCCAACTATCAAAAACCACTCTATTTCGAGATTTCCATATACTCCAAATAATAGCACAACCCATTTTTGCAGCTTCAAAAGAACTAGGTTGAGAAAGCCATCCCTTAAATATATATTCTAAAGTGAAGTCATTATTGTTCATATCCACATAAAGGCCAATTGGAGAACCAAACCAAACTAGTTGCACCACTTCACACTTTAGAAACAAATGGTCAGTTGTTTCGGGCGAAACATGACATAATGGACAGCAGTTATCAATAGAGCTAACAAATTGAGCCAATCGCGATTTCAAAGGGATAGAGTTTGTGATGACCCTCCATAAAAAAATCTGAACACGAGGTGAAATACCTTGTAACTGCCATAGTGCTTTCCAATGAAACGCTGGATTTATCTTTGGAGATGACGAAGAAGAAGGGGCATTTTGAGTAAGCATAGTGTATGCTGATTTTGAAGAAAACTGACCTGTTGGTGTTTTAAGCCATAAAAGTCTATCAGCAACAGCATCCATAGGTAACCGGATGCTAAGAATAGCACGAGCTTCATGGGGAGTAAAACACTCGTGAACAAGATCAACCTTCCACATTCTGCTATGTTGACAAATTAGATCAGCAACTCTGTAAATTTTTCTTTGAGCACCAGGTAAACCCTCCACTCGGAAGTCTGGTAGATATGGGACCCAAGGATCACTCCAGATTTTAATTTCATGGCCTGTTCCAACTGCCCAACACACAGCTTCTTTCATAGATGATCGAACAGCACAAAGACTTCTCCATATCGGTGAAACATTATGATACTTTTTTTCGGTCCAGTAAGATTCCAATTTCAAGTATTTTGCAGTTAACAATTGAACCCAACATGAGTCTGGTTGAGTTAAAAACCTCCATGCTAACTTCATAACTAGAGAGAAGTTGACCCTGTCAGGAATTCTGATGCCTAAACCACCTTGATTCTTTGGGAGACATAAAGATGACCAAGCAGTTAGAATCAGTCGATGCTCCCCCTCATGTTTGTTCCACCAAAAATCTCGTTGTAGATTCAGCATCTTGTCCAGGACACCTTTTGGTAATAAATAAGCTGCCATATAATAAATAGGAATTGATGCAAGTGTTGATTTGATAAGCATCAAACATCCTGCATGAGAGAGTGCATCCCTTTTCCAACCTTTTAATCGTGAAGAACATTTAGCCAATAATCCCTCAAAAGAGGATATTCTCGACTTTGGAAGCAAAAGGTGGTGACCTAAATACTTGTCATTCACCTTCATTTGCTGAACACCTAATAAATTCGCCAGTTCCAGACAAACAGTTGCATCCAATTTTCTACTGAAATGAATAGAAGATTTCTCATAATTGATGACTTGTCCAGACCATAGTGAATATATATCAAGCATCTCCTTAGCAGTAGAAACTGCCTCACAAGTGGCATATCCAAAAATAAAGAGATCATCTGCAAACATTAAATGTGATATTGATGGGGCCATAGAGTTAATACGAATACCTTTATACAGATCATCCCTTTCATAGAGATAAATAATACGAGAGAGAGCTTCCGAAATTATGATAAATAGATATGGGGACAGCGGGCAGCCTTGTCTCAATCCACGACCCGAGCTAAAATTACCTTCCGGATTGCCATTAACTAAGATAGAGAAGGTTGGAGTCGTCACACACAACATAATCAGATCTTGTGAGTTACCTCTAATTCCAAATCCATTCAAAATATCCCTAAGGAAGCGCCAATCCACTCTATCATACGCCTTAGACATATCCAGCTTTAGAGCAAAACCACCCTTTTTTTCACTGAATTGCTTCATAGAATGAAAGATCTCATGAGCAATTACAAGATTGTCTGAAATCTGTCTGCCAGGCACAAAAGCATTTTGCAAAGGAGAAATTAGATCATCTAGAAACCCACGTAAACGGTTAGCAAGAATTTTTGACACAATCTTATATGTAACATTACATAAAGATATGGGACGAAACTCAGAGGGAGTAGTAGGGCTTTGAGTTTTAGGAATTAAGGCAATAAAAGTACTATTAAAATTAGGAGGAAAAGAAACATCATTAAAAATCCTTTGGATTAAAGTAATAATATCAGAACCAATTACCTCCCATCCTCTCTGATAGAAAAGTGCTGGGAGTCCATCCGGCCCTGGGGCCTTCAAAGATCCCATGTTTCGCACAACCGCAACAATCTCCTCCCCTGTAGGAATTGTACAAATGGTTTGATTCTGCTCCGAGGTTATAGGGGTATCACATATCTGAAAAGAAGGGGTTGTGGGTGTTGAAGGTACACTGCTGAATAATTGCTGAAAGTGGTTAATTAAACAGATGGAAATATCCTTGATAGAAGTTGACCATGTTCCATCAGCTAGTTTTAAAGTATGAATACGATTTTTCCGCTTTCTGTTGGTAGCCATCATGTGGAAATATTTAGTATTTCGATCATGATCCTTCACCCATTGTGATTTATCTCGTTGTATCCAATAAGTTTCTTCAAGCAGCAGATATTCATTAATTTTATCAGTCAAAACCTCAATCTGTCTCAAATTTTCATCAGAAGATGGCTGACTTTGGACCAACAATAACACATCCTTCAACTGTTTTAATTCTCGGGAGATCAGCCCAAATGTAGCCCGTCCCCATCTATGAAGATTTACAAGTAAGAGGTGCAAACGGTCTTGTATGTTTGGATGATCCAGTAATATCCAGCAATCACGAAGCACATTTAAATAATCTGCATGTTTAATCCAAAAGGCTTCAAACCGAAACACCGTCTTCTTGCGTAAGGGAGTAGGATTTGTATTCAGCAAAATCGGACAGTGATCTGAATTAATATAGGGCATGTGATGAACAGAAGCCGTAGGAAATAAAGTCCGCCAAGTAGAGACAGCAAAGGCTCTATCAAGTCTCTCCCTTATATTAAACCTTTTACTACGCTTGTTAGTCCATGTATACGCGGGCCCGTGGTAGCCAAGATCAATTAGCTGACAGTCATCAATCATTTTTTAAAAAATATTTGCCGCCCTGTAGTCAAAACCACGACCACCGAATTTATCTTCCGGAGAAACCACAGCATTAAAGTCACCAATGCAGCACCATGGTGAAGTTGTACTTGAGGCAAACTTTTGTAATTCATCCCACAAAATATGACGCAGATGTTTTTGAGGGAACCCATACAGACACAAGAGAAACCATGCAGGAGAGGAAGGTGTGGAGAGGATTCTAAGTACAATAAGATTATGAGAGTGAGAAACAATTTCAGCATCAATGGAGTCAACCCATCCAATCCATAAACCCCCAGAACGACCTATAGCTGGGACACACAAAAAGGACGCAAACCCTAATGAAGCTAATACTGATGAGGAATAAGATGAAGAAGATTTTGTTTCTGACACAAAAAAAG
>MVGT01003740.1:45554-63625 GCA_002174775.1 Macleaya cordata
CAAAGGCTCTATCAAGTCTCTCCCTTATATTAAACCTTTTACTACGCTTGTTAGTCCATGTATACGCGGGCCCGTGGTAGCCAAGATCAATTAGCTGACAGTCATCAATCATTTTTTAAAAAATATTTGCCGCCCTGTAGTCAAAACCACGACCACCGAATTTATCTTCCGGAGAAACCACAGCATTAAAGTCACCAATGCAGCACCATGGTGAAGTTGTACTTGAGGCAAACTTTTGTAATTCATCCCACAAAATATGCCGCAGATGTTTTTGAGGGAACCCATACAGACACAAGAGAAACCATGCAGGAGAGGAAGGTGTGGAGAGGATTCTAAGTACAATAAGATTATGAGAGTGAGAAACAATTTCATCATCAATGGAGTCAACCCATCCAATCCATAAACCCCCAGAACGACCTATAGCTGGGACACACAAAAAGGACGCAAACCCTAATGAAGCTAATATTGATGAGGAATAAGATGAAGAAGATTTTGTTTCTGACACAAAAAAGATATCAGGCTTTGTAGCCTTAAGGAACGAACGCAAAGTTCGAATTGTCAGGTCATTCCTTGCACCCCGACAATTCCAAGAGAAAACTAACATTGACCTTGCGGCTGTTGAGGGCCAGCCGCCACCACCCGTGGATCAGAATTTGGACTAACACTATTGAGTCCTTCTACACGCATCCAGGATTCATGCCCATTAAATTAATCCGTTGACGTGTCACCAAATAAATTCAGAGAGAGAATTAGAAGTGCATTCAAATCACTTTCTCTCTCCAAAATTAATTAGAGACACATCAACAAATAAGTTTCCCAAAAATATCTACATATGATGATACAATTGTAAAATTAGTTTTTTGTAGCGGGTTTGAAATATCGTAAGTTCAATTCCTAACAAGTGTACTATTTAGTTGAGAAACATGGAAGCTCCAAACTCGGCTGCAAGAGAAAAAAAATTCACCAATTATAAACACGACCCAACTAACAAGTAGGCTAGGCATCAATATAAAGGTGCTAAACCGTTCATATTGAGAGTTGTCTTCACAAGTTTTTTCAATCACTGCTTGCACTAATTTCAGTGCGCCATGAGGCCCATCATAATTTGGTGTATGAATAACAAAAATAAGGTAAATGCTATTCATACACCAAATTATACCCCATATTAATTTTCTGGCTCATGTGACTGTGTAGTAGAGAAGATCATATTTAAGACATTAACTTTTAAATGTATTTGTTAAGATGTTACTACATAAGACAGAAAATTAATGCGGATAATTATTTTAAGTCTTTACAGCATAGAACGAGTAAGATCGAAGCATCGAGTTATTAGCTTATGATGGTTTTTGAAAGATGGATTGGTTGTTCTCCACCAACTTGCGCAAGCGGTTGTTTGCAATAAAATCTTGACTGTTTTATTGCAATAAAATCTTGACTGTTTTGGTAAAAGAAAATATTGAAGCGTCCACTACCGGAGAAAAAGAATGTATATATATTTGAAGAGTCAAAGTCTTCAAATTTTAAATTATAAAAGGTTCCTTCCATCTTAAATTAGAGAAAGTAATGAAACCCTAGAATTTAAGGCACGTTAGGTAGATGCAATGGTGAAATTGTCTATAATATGCATCTAAATTCATCATTCATTTTATTTTTTTATTTTAGGTACAATGGACTAATGCCCGAGTTACAATGATAAGGCAAAAATTCACCATTAAGATGCTAATCACTAATAATGGGTGTGTAAGAAGCGCAGAGATACCGCCGAGATCATTAAAAGAGTCACAACTACGGATGAAGAGAAGTCGTCACTACGAACGAAGAAAAATCCACCACCACAACCTACAACCTCCCAAGTCATAGGGAGGGACGCAAACCAACTGCGCAAGCGGTTGTTTGCAAAAAAAATAATAATAAATAAATAAATCTATAGGCAAAGCTATCCTTTTTGGTGTGTAATATTTTTGAACCCCTATTACTTTGTTTTTTATTCTCACTGTTCAAGTGTCGGTAGTTAGTTTGATACGTTAAAAGCTGGTGGTTAAAATAAGACGAGTGCCTATTTTGTAGACCCGCCATTTTGTAGAAGCAGCTTGGGCCTCAGACATGGGTGGAACTTGGTGGTTTCTCAACATAGCTAGATTAGTCACCATTAGAGGAGTCCATGAGATTTTGACACTCTTTATAATTCGAATTGAGATGAAAGTGCATTTTAATGGTGTAACGCTTTTGGATATAACTTTCGGTTACCACCGTGTTGCTCGTGATGTGAAAAATTGTTTTCAAAAACTAATTTACACATAAATTAACTACTATAGATCTTGTATTACATCTAAAATAATTTTTTTTTATTTTATATGGTTTTATTAAATAAAAAAAAATGTTAGTTTCTTTGTTTTCAATAAAATTATTTAAGATTTTAATATTTTATAGTAAAATTAAAAAATAATTTTAGATTTGACACAAGTTGTAGTTTAGTTTAAGTGTAAATTAGTTTTTAAAAATAAGTTTTTGGATCACAAACCACATGCGCCCTTTCATTTCTCATTTGAAATGTGTAAGAGCATGGCCAATGCAAGCCTCAGAACCTCAAAGCCAACAAAAAGTCATGGCCAGTGCAAGTTTCAAAACCTCAGAATCTTCACCTGAACCACTAGTTTGGGGTGTTCTGTAGGGGTTAAGGGTATCCGCAGAAATCTTTCACGACGCGGAAGTTGTCCGCGAGAAGGCGACCTCGCGAAACTTATCCGCGACAAATATCTTTAAAAATTCTTCAAAAAATGGTATCGTGGAAGTCTTCCATGAGAAATAAAAATAAAATCCTAAAAAAAAAGAGAAAAATTGGGGAATCGTGAAAATGTTACGCGAGAACTTTTAAGAAATTTCTAAAAAAATGGGATTGCGAAAATCTTACGCGAGATTTCGCTCAATCCTATTGGTCCTGCGCAACATCAGAACCTCAAACCCAAATTAAATTTTAGTGGGTGTGAGGCACATGATTGGCCATGCTCTAAAGAATCTTTCTGACAAGTTTCCTTTCCTTGATGGGGCTACTGTATAATTATAAGTATAATTGTATAAGCAAAGGCGTAAAAGATAAACCTTCACTAATATACGAAAAATACAACTAATAATAGGCGCAAAAAAAAAACCATAAATAAAAAAAGGGGTTTTGTGATTTTAGTCCCTATTTTTATAACCCTTATGTTTTTAATCCCTTGGATTAAAAACATTTGTGAATTTAGTCCTTAGTTTTTAAAAAGACAATACTAACCTTTAAAAACATTTTATTCCAAATATATCCCATATCTAAAAATCATTAACGGTCGACTTCATCACTCCGGCGACCGGCGACCGGCGACCGGCGACCTCCACTCCGGCGACCGGCAACCTCCTCTCCGGCGACCGACTCTCCGGCGGCCGGCCGACCTCCGACCGACGACCTTTTCTCCGGCGACCGGCGGCTGTGAACTCCTCACCGGCAGTCCAAATCTGAAATTTTTCAAAAGTGCAAGTTCAGACTTGCAGTGCAAGTTCAGACTTGCAAGTGCAAGTTCAGACTTGCACTGCTTTTCCAGTTAAAAAAAAAAAAGTGAACAAGGGTATCTTAGGCATTTTTTAAAACTTAGTTTACACATTTTTTAAATTTTTAGGGACTAAAATCATAACACTATAATTTTTTAAGGACTAAAATCATAAAGTTTTAAAAAATAAGGATTAAAATTATAAAAGTATTTTAGTGAGGGATTAAAATCATTGGTCCCCTAAAAAATAAGGACTTTTTTTACATTTTCTAATAAAAAAAAGAAAGAAAGAAAGAGAAACCACTAACTTTCAAATACAGATACCAAAAGATCAACCCAAAGAAAGTGAATAGGAAAATTTTAATTATTTGATCCTCTTATCTCTGTTATGAAAGGATGAGTTTGGATTGGCTCATATACCGCTTCAATTAATTCGTAACAAATTCGTCCATGCTCTGGCTCCTTTTTTAGTATTACTTCCACAAAAACCAATCAAAATCCTCATTAATATGACCTCTTCCACTCTCATGTAGTCTCTCTCTACAGATCTTTCGCATGTAGTGGTGGTACCACCTTCACTGACCACCACTTTAGCAACACACACATAACGTTTGCTAAAGGGTTTGCATAACATGCACAACCAATGCTTGAAAACGACCGCGATAACGGTAACGCCCTCTATCGTTACACTGTTACAACGGTTTAGAACTTTAAATAAA
The DNA here is from genome assembly GCA_002174775.1 of Macleaya cordata. Taxonomy (NCBI): domain Eukaryota; kingdom Viridiplantae; phylum Streptophyta; class Magnoliopsida; order Ranunculales; family Papaveraceae; genus Macleaya; species Macleaya cordata. The sequence goes on from MVGT01003740.1 coordinate 49,795, forward strand.
TATATTAAATCATAAAAAACACTACAATAATGATCGTTATATTATAAAATAATAATTTTTTAATTTAAAAAAAATTAAAGAGACCAAGATGATTTTTTATATTTTGTTTTCCTTTTCTTTAAACAAAATAACGGCCATGCATTATAACTGTTAGAACGACAAAAAAACGGTCTTAACCATATAACAACATTATAGGAATATAACGTAACGGTATAGGACCGACGACCGTTATGACATACCATTTTTCAAACAGTGTGCGCAACAAGTGCCAATTGGCTTGTAAACTTAAGTAAAATATGTACTAACATATATGATAATATTCAATCTACATAAAAAATAAAAATAAAAATTAAATTAAATTAACTGGCTCGAATTACAAGAACAGGCTGGATATTTACACTAAACTTATTACTTAAACACTTAATTTATTCTTACACTTTATTTACACCCACATAATAAAGATGATTCGTCCATTTTAGTTAGTTTTCAACCCAATCTAGATAATGTTAAAAGTTCTAAAAGAATGTGTGTTTATTTTTGCTAGGATGATTAATATGACGATGAATCAGCAATTGTATAGTCTCCATGTGAACCTGCAAGTGGATGTAAGCTGAGTGTAAGAATAAGTTAGGTGTAACAACTAATATACTCGAAGTTGTGACGCCGAGCAAAATTCAATAATTTTTTATGGTTTAACATTGGGGATTTGGGCTTCTCTCCTTTTGGACATCGTTTAGAGGAAGGATAGATTGCAGGACTCAGAAATGGAAGATGAGAGAGAACGTTTCATCAATTACTTCGATAATTCAAAAAATTTCCACCATGAAAGAGTTGAAACAAATTCAAGCTCTCATCACCAAAATTGGTCTAATCAACCACTACTTTATACTCCCGAAACTCATCACCTTCTCCGCTTTATCCACCTCTGGCAGCCTCGATTACGCACAACAAATCTTCGAAGAAACCTCCATGAAAGATCCCTTCCTCTGCAACACCATGATCAGAGCTTACTCTCACAGTGTTTTCCCCATTAAAGCCATTCATCTCTACAACCAAATGCACCGTTTGAACGTTAAATCTGATAATTTCACTTACCCATTTGTCCTCAAAGCTTGCGCTAAAGTTTCTTCAACAGATGATAATATTTATAATAATAATCTGTCTGGGTTTACTGTCGTTAAAAAGGGTGCTGAAATCCATGGCAGGACTCTTAAATTGGGCTTTGATGGATATCAATTTGTTCAGAATTCTTTAATTTACATGTATTCTCAATGTGGGTATCTTGATCTTGCTCGGTTTATATTCAATGAAATGTCTGAGAAAACTATTGCTTCTTGGAACACTATGATCGCAGCTTACGATCGGATTAATGATTTTGAATCAGCAAATTCGCTTCTTCAATTGATTCCTGAAAAAAATGTGGTTTCATGGAATACCCTGATCGGTAGATATGTTAAATTAGGTGATATTAAAGCTTCAAGAAAGGTGTTTGAAGAAATGCTCGAAAGAGATGCTGTTTCTTGGAATTCAATGATTGCTGGTTATGTACAGATTAAGGATTACAAGGGTGCATTAGAACTCTTTGGAGAAATGCAAGTAAATAGAGTTGAACCCACAGAGATAACACTTATATCAGTTTTGGGTGCTTGTGCAGAAACTGGTTCATTAGTGATTGGTAAGGAGATTCATGAGTTCTTGAAAGTGAATGAATTTAAGATTGAAGGATTCTTGGGAGGTGCTCTAGTTGATATGTATGCAAAATGTGGGAACTTGAATTCGGCCCGGGAAGTTTTTAATGGGATGAAAATGAAGCATGTAAGTTGCTGGAACTCAATGATCATGGCTCTGGCTGTTCATGGTTACTGTGAGGAAGCTCTAGAATTATTTTCAGTCATGGAGATGAGACAAAATGAAGCTAAACCCAATAGGATAACCTTCATTGGCGTGTTAATTGCTTGTAGCCACAAGGGTTTAGTTGAAGAAGGTCGCGAGTTTTTTCGCCGAATGATTGAAGAGTACAGAATTAGGCCTGATATGAAGCATTATGGATGCATGGTTGACCTTCTAAGTAGATGGGGTTTGCTTGATGAAGCTTATCAGATTATTAAGACAATGCCATTTGATGCAAATTCTGTTTTGTGGAGGACATTGTTGGGTGCTTGCCGAGTACATGGAAATGTCGAATTGGCAGAAGAAGCATTTCGAAAACTCGCAGAGTTAGAGCCTCTTAGCGATGGTGATTTTGTTCTGTTATCAAATATTTATGCAGAATCCGAAAGATGGGAAGATGTTGAACGAATAAGGAAAGAAATGATCGATTTTGGAGTATCTAAAAGACCTGGGTCCAGCCATATCCATACATTAAACAATTAAATGACTTAAATTGTTGCATATTCACCACATGTTTCATAAAGGATTAAATTGGATGATTTTGATGGCCATTGTTGCAGAGTACTTTGAATGACTATGATGTATGAAGAGAGTATTAGATCCCAAGGGCAAGTAGATTGTACCACTTTGATTGTTATCTTGCAGAGTACTTGAATGATTGTAAGATGAATCAGAGGACTTGGTCATGGAATGGCTTTTTATCCTCAATCAAGTGGAACAACAGTATACGCATTGTGGATTTTTATTAGAACTGGTGTGTGACAAGATTGGAAGTTTTTGCTTCTCACCCTTTGTTTAACTTTTATCAAATGTTCGCAAGACCCCCTCTGACCATGGTCTACGCCGTTGACTTAAGGGAAACTTTACTTGCACCCTATTTTTTTTTTTTATTAATATCCTACTTATTCTTTACACATTATTTACTGTGGGGCTAACATTAATATATCACATGGATGATTTTTTGTGAGAATAATCTCCACTCCATGAAGATCATCTTCACCAAAGGTTGTGATTCTATTCTTGTGTTTAGTTGGCTTGTTAAATCCGAAATCCCAAACAGACATCTAAGACATATTTAGATGATCAGAATGGAATTGCGTTTTTAAGACTGTAATTCCATTCATGTGTTTGCTTGGCATCCAATCTGATTAATGATTATTGGGGTTCTAGCTAAAAGCAACTTTTAAAATGTTATAAGGTACTTTTTAGGGTTGATTTGTAGGTGGGACATGTGTCGATAGAAAAGATCAGTACTGTTTAATCTCATGTTTCATGTGATCCGATCAAATATTCAATACCACAATATATTTTGGAGCAATTTTTATCATGTCCTACATATATATAATTTTTTATATGGTATGATTCTAGAGGACAAGCAGAGATCATGAGCACCATATTTGCAAAAAGACAAAGTGTGGATGCTAAGTTGTATTCTATTGATTGACAACAACAACAAAAAAACATAATAGTGGAGGATTATTAATTATTGTGTGATTTTTGTGAAACTATAGATCATCATATTTCGCTTTTACACAGCTTTAGGGTGCCAAGATCTTAGTTTGGTTCTGCCACTGTAGATCATTATTATTAGAAATCATTCAATTTAAAATATTTTTACGTGGGTTTTATATTATTGTGTAAAATAAATCGTTCAATTATTATTAAATTTTAATTAAATAATGATAAAATTAAAAGTTTTATAATAATATAATTTTTGATGAAAATATCATCCTCAATTGAACTTAGCCATTGAAAAATCTTTATCTGAGCTCTATACAGCAGTGTCAAAAAAGACACGTGTAAAAAGATATTATTATTATTTAAATCTCTAATAATGTCATATCAAAAAAAACCTCTAATAATGCAAACAAGATATTTTATGTGGTGATTAATTAAGTAATATACTAATTAACACAATTAAATAAAATTAAGATGTATGTTCCCTTTTCTTTATTTACTAACCCATCATCTAGATGCCCTTTTTCGGTTGTCTTTTTCAAATTTTTAATTGATTTGCTGTGCTGTTCTAAGTTCTAACCAAAAAATGTATTTCAAAGGATTTTTTGCTGTTGAATGTCATATGTATGCTTTTTTTTCTTTTTTGAAAGATGAGCAGTGGTTACAGAGACAGCAACCGAAATATATATAAAGAAAATAGAAAAAATTACAAATAATAATATTCTTTCCCGCTCATATATATGTATATACTTACTAATAAAAAAATAAAAAGTAGTGTTAGAAGTCATGTGGGGTGCATGATAATATCTCACGGTTATCACCTCAATTTCTATATATATCCACCGAAAGCAATAAAAAGGGAAGATATCGTTCAAGGGTTTGGAGTTGGACATTAGTTTTACAGGTGTTGAATTTGATTATATCTTTTCATTACTGGATTAAAAAATGGATTTGGTGTCAGTTTTACTTATTAGGCGTCGTGTCCAACGAAAAAGATCAGATCAATATTTCGCTCCCTTTCTATTTAATTCACCATATATGTACTGTTCTGCTAGCAAATGACTAGCTCCATAGTCATTGTTTTTTTTGATCGGAAATCACAGTCATTGTTGCCCCCACTCAAATTTCTGAACTTGTTATGCAGCTTTAAACTATATGTGGGCTCTTTTCAAATTAAAAGGATATATATATAAGGATGCATGGTACGTGGACCAACTTTTAAAGATTAGCTTCAACATAGAATGGGATTCCTAAAAATGTGGGAATAGCCACAAGACCAAAAAGGAGGTAAGTTTAGAATTCTCCGTTCTATTTTGGTCATCCAAATATCATTGGACCTATCTAGAGGCATTTTTGAGTGCTATTTTGTGCACTGTGTTAGTAGGTGCACATTACCCACTTTTCCATTAACCTTGTGCTTGATGATGTGAATTCATTCATTTTATGACCATTGGAAAGGAGGGTGATGTGCCCAAAATTGCTTTTGGCATTTTCCTATTATTTTACTGTTGATAATTGGTCGTTGGATTTTTGGAGTGGCGTCTCCATTTGTAGCAATTTTAAGTTTTCAACCGTTTCATTTTACAAAATGGGTGCCAGATGCTTATATGGTAGGGTGGGACCTACCTTCTTTTCTTTCTATAAGTGTTATAAGGGGTTTCCAACTTATGTGGCAGTGGGATCTATCATGCCACATAAGCGTCTGACATTTGTTTTGTGAAAGGGTCGAGCAAAAAGCGGCGAGTAATTCTGCTGTACATCAACGGCATAATGCACACCGTTAGATTAATATGTTTTCTGTCAGTTACCGTTAAAATGCCCAACACTTCCTCACGTTTTCGACTTTTCGTCTTCCATTCCTAGGAAATCGCTGGTTTTCAGTTTCTTGATTTTGTTTCTTGTTGCATTCTGATTCTTCGGAGTTCAAATTTCAACTCTCTCTAGATACTGAGAAAAATTATGGTGGAAAACAAGTTTTGATTTGAAGATTCTACACTTTCGGAAGGTTAGTTTAATCGATACTGTTTGAACTCAATTAACTACGTTTTACGAGAACGAAATTAGAAAATCAGTTCCAATTTGCAAATTAGGGTTTTAAATGTCTCAGCTAAAACAAGGCTTATGTAATTCAATCGTCTCTTGCAACGAAAATACAATTTCAATTTTACTACTTTGCAAGTTAGGGTTTCTTTTGCCGTGAAATTACGTTGAATCTGTGATCATGGTGCTTTTTGGAAGATTTTCTGATTAATCATCTAAGCGAATTTAACGATTATAATCTCTTAAAATAGGGGCAGAAAAAAAAAAGAAAGAAAAAGAAAACCCTCTCTAATGTTGATTTTGGCTCTTCTTGTTGTAATTAGCTTGTGACCATGGAGTTATTTGGAATCTGTATGTTAAGTCCGAAAACCTACTAACCAAGAACCTTTCTATTTTTAGTTTGTTTAAAACATTATCTGAAAGCAGAAAGCATTTGAATTTGGTTTTATGAAACAGTGATATTAAATTTGTACTCTGTTGTGTTTTTATTGTTAGTTGAATGATGGATAGTTTACAAGATTGTTGTAATCTTGAACCTAGTGGAGATGCAAGGAGAGAGAGAGTGCTTGATAATGGTACTTCTTCATCTAGCTCCAACACTGGATACCGGTTGTTTGATCGACAGAGATCGATTCGCCAAATAATGGGAGGAGGTAAAGGTAAAAGAGTGTTCATGATTTTGCTTTTTCTTCTGTAACTTCTGTTAGAGTATGTTGGAGTGATTTTTGCTTTATTTTGTTGTATATATATATATATACCTCGTTTTACTGATGCATAAAAGAAAATGAAAGAAATATTTGTGCCGAATTTGGAATTGAATTCAGTTGTGGTTCATCCTTTCAAAAGAATAGTGAAATTGGAACCCTGTTTATCTTAAATTCAGCAAAGAGTACTTAAAAATTAGTGCTTCCAACTTATAGAGTTGTTTAGAGACGTCTTATCATACTGGGTTATTAGGGGGTCAGTGTGTTTGACACTTCAAACCCATTTTGGAAATTGGCACACATGCCATGTCCTTGTTACAGAGTTGTTCATAGAAGCATATTTGGTTTGATGTTTGCTTGATTGCTGTAACATTAGATTAAGTTTCTGAACATGCAAAGTTTGCTAGAAAATGAATTTGGTTTTGCTTCTTGGTATACTACAGAAATTCCTACAAAAACTTTTTTTTTTCCACGCTTGCTATTTTGTGAATTTTGGCTTGATCTGATCCTTTCATATTTTCTTTTTTAGCTGCTGATGTCATTTTGTGGAAACAACGACATGTTTCATGTGGCATCATAATTGTGGCTACGGTTGCATGGTTCCTATTTGAGTACTCAGGATTGTCATTCTTATCGATTTGTTCAGATGTATTTCTGATCTTAATAGTATTTCAGTTTCTTCGAGTAAACTATGCTGCTTTCCTAAATAAGTAAGCTGTTCTGACCTCCACATATCTGTTATAATTTTCCTCATTATTTCATCTCTGCAATGAAATGGTTTCTAATTGTGTTTATTTTCATGCAATTTTCGAGCAGACAACTTCAACCATTGCCAGAACTGGAATTGTCAGAGGAGATGGTTAACAGCGCCGCAGCTTCCTTTCGTGTTAAAATCAACCACATGCTTCTCATGGCACATGATATCACTCTGGGAAAGGACTTCAGACTATTTTTTAAGGTCAGCAATGTTCAATTATATCTCATCTTGAAGTCTTCATATGCTGAAAACTGGCTCAGGTCAAGGGAGTTGTAATGATCCCATTCGAATCTATCAAAAATCCTTTGGTTGTTGGAAAGAGTAGTCATATGGTCCAGCTGAAAGGCCTATTAGGATGATTATGAGTTATGACCATCAAATACGACCAAATCCATTATTAATATAGATATAATAAGTTGTTGTCTCATCCACTCTCCTGGTCCATTCTCCCTTACGTGACTCTTCAGGGCCGCATGTACCCAAAAAATATTCTCAGCAAGAAGAAATGCTTGATGCACTGAACAAAATAAAGAAAAATATGTCTTTTTCACAGGTGGTGGCTTGTCTGTGGCTTTTGTCTGTCATTGGTGGCCTCTTCTCATTCTTCACACTTGCTTATATTGGTAAGTCCATCCACTTATTTCTATCCAACCTGCTGCAGTAAATAATATATCAAGATCTGAAGTGATGCTTCTTTCTTGAGGTTCTTTTTAATTTCACAATCATGCTTAAGGTGAAGATGCAATGGGTTGAGTCCTATTCCCTATTGATATGACAAAGATGTGATTTCACAACCAAATGATCATCATGCTTAAAGTTTTGACTCTCTGTTAAATAATTTCCATTCATTTATGTGTTTTTGGCGTTATTTGGTCTTGAGATATTGGTGAAATATACATGTTGGACATTTAAAATGGTTGAGATAAAAAAATATTGTGCAACTGCAATAGATTTTAATGTACTTGTATTGTTCAGTAAGGATAGACACAGATTTAAGGCTGATCTTCTCATCTTGCTTATTATACACTCAAGAAATTTTTGAAGCAGAACGATCACTAGTTATATACATGATGTGAAATCTTTTCACGGACGCATAAATGCTCTCACCTTGTATCAAATGACTGAAGTACTAGAGCATACTTCAGTAGTGAGATAGACCGGAATAATTTTGGCTGCCAAACGATCCTGTTTTTGCTAATTAAGGATTTGTATCACTAAAAAAGATCCTTAACAGTCTGAATCTAACAACCATGAGAAGAAAACAAGCGTGAATAGTCCAAAAACCCTCTCTAACAGATGACATTACCCAGTGAGCTAATGGTGGAACAACATCATTTCCATATCTTCACACAAAATTCAGTTTGGATTGACTAGTATATGAAGCATAGCTTTTGGATTTGCATCTAACGTGAATAACTCCATTAATTCCTGTTTTTGGAACCTCAACTTCTACTATATCCTCTCTTTTTTTTTGGATTGATAAGAAAGGTCTTTGTTGAAAGAAGAGAGGAAAAAGAGAGCCACAAAATCTCAAGATAGAAGACCCTAGAAGACAAGCTAGCTGAGAGCAAATGATCAGAAAGCACTATCAGTTGATAGCTTAGGATAAAAACCTCTCCCAAGAAAGGCAAAATCCTCAAACCAAAATCCAAAGAAAAAATACTGAACAAATGCCCAGCAGCAGAATTTGGACTTCAGCTCTCGGGATCAAGGCATCAGAAAAATCCTTTTTGGATTCTGTATATTCATCGCCTAACTCTACCAAGTGGTCCACGTCTACCATTTTAGCGTTTAGTACTCTTCACTCGATACTCTGATAACGTAGGAGTTCCTCTACATATGGATTATATTGTATGTTGTGTTGCATAGATATCAGCACTGCTTTCAAATTCAAACAAAAAAAAGCCCGGAGTTTCAGATTCTAAAAATGCCAACAAAAGGATCTATGGATTCACCAATATATCTTAAATAACTTAGAACAAAATAATTATTTTTATATAGTAATAAGTGCAATTATAGATTATGTGATGTGCATCTTATCACTTACCTAAAAACAAGTGAGTAAATATGAGATCATATCTGTTATAAAGAAAACTTCAATTGGAAAAGTAGATGATGTAACGTACTTGGCCTTTGAAGGGGAGCTCAGCTCTAACCCTAATTTCTTACAAGAAGGAGTCCGTATCTACTTCAGGCTTAAAACTTTTCAGTTGATTTAATTCAATATCAGGAAGAAAAAAAAACGATTACAAAATGAGACCAGGTTGGCCTAAATACCAGCAACAAAAGTAAAAGATTAAGAGACCCTAAACTGAAGGGGGCAACTGGGCTCAGCTACAAAAGCAACACTAACTGGTCCTGCAACAAAAAATAAAGAAAGCCCAATAGTTATTTACATTTGTAGAACTCATGATGGATAATAAAATTTCTTATTCTTTTTTTTTTCTTCCTGCAAATAAGGAAAGATTTTTTTATTTTTATTTTTATTTTTATGTAAAGTGTTGCACAAGGCTCCATAGATTAAAAAAAAAAAAAGAGAAGGAGAGAGTCCATGGAGCTCGGACAAAGGTACTTCACCCTTTTACAAGAGTCCATGCAAATCTACAACATAAATTCTTTGACAAGCTGATCTTTCAAATAATTATGCAATTTATGCAGATTGTTTATAAGGTTTTCTATTTTAATGGGCGACAGGAACTATTGTGTCAATTACAATTCCAGCCTTGTACAATAAATATGATGAACATGTGGATAGATATGCCGGGTTTCTCCACCAGAAATTCTCAAAGCACTATAGGACAGTGGACGAGAATGTTATTAGCAGATTTCCGAGGAGCTTCTCTAAAGACAAAGATACATAGCTTCAAACAGGTCATAAGTAAGTTTCCCAGTTACAGTTGTAGTTTAGTGTTTTCTGAGAGTATTGCACACCTATTGTTGATTAAGGGATGGCATGATTCTTTCGATTAGACTTTGAGAACGAATTATGTTCCAAGACTTTTGCACAGATGTGAAGTGATATCTATCTTCTTTTACACTAAAACTCTCGTATCCGGACTTCATTCCTTTGCTCATTACATACACACCACTATGGTTTCACCTTTTGCTTGTGCACGTATTAATTATAAAGGGCTAGGAATGGAGATGAATTTTTGTTTAAAGGCAAAGGACCTGGGTTAAGGAGACCCCAACCTATATTAAATAGAAATCAAAATAATTATACGCGTTGATACATCACACCAATACTATGGTTAGAAATAATCTTCGTTATGTCCTCGCAAATGAGAAACCTTATTGAGATTCTACCTAGCTCATTTGCTGTAGATCCTAAGAAGATTATTTTTTATGACAGTATTGGAGTGATGTATGAGAACCCTAGTATTTTTTAAGGAAAAGGTCCTATATCCAAGCTCATCTGCTTAGTTTGTCCAGTATATGACGTCGCTTCTTTTTCCCATATTAATGAACCTTTCAGATGGGAATTTAGACTTGTGCGTCAGATGCAACTTTAGACACTTGATTATTATGAGCCTATAAAGACCATTGTCCCAAGGTGTTAGTGATTTACAGTAGGATTTCCTTAATTTCAGTGGTAGTAGTCTGTCAATGGCTCATGATTTTAGCCCACATATAACAGTTTTGGAATGCACATATCAGATAAAGTGGGATTGTCAAAAAGGGGTCCTCTAATGTTTTCCATATTTTTAGAGGTTTGTACTTATGTTACTGCACATTCATAAACCATGTGTTGCTTTTGAATCATGCATTTACTTTTTGTTTCAACGCCTAACATCCACATGTTTCATATATCCTCATTTTGTTCACCATCAGCGCCTTAACCCAATTATTTGGAGTCGACAGCATTACTATATCCATATGTCCAGAAATTTTATTTTTCTAAATACTTAACTGCGTTGCAGTACCTTAAATTTGAGGTTCGAGCAAGTTTGATATGCTGACTGTCTGACAACTGAGCCTACACTTCACAACTTGCACAACAGATGCATATTGGTTTTTGCTCGTATAGTTAAGTGTTTGCTGGTGTAGAGTTTTTCCTCCAAAATCTAAGAATATTTGCCAGACTGCTGATGACTATACCTTATACTCATTCATCCCTTCCAGAAACTCTGAAGATTAGTACCTTGTAACCAGTCACTTTGTACTGTCTTTCAAACATAAGAGTGGCCTCAGTTGGGTGCGATGCTGTAATAGATCACATTATCTGCTCACATGACGTGAGAGCTGAATTTGCATATGCCATGTTAGCAAAATTTAGGCAGCTGTGGTCTATATTTTCATTCTCTTATTCTTTTTTTTTTTTCTTGAATTACTGTTCTTTGATCGATTAACGACAAATGATAGACATTTGCGGGTGTGGTATGTAAGCATAAATTGTCACAGCATGTGGCCAGATAATGTGATTCATGTAACGTTACTCTTCTGTTTTATCAATCGAACCTGTCGTGTGACATTGTGCACCCCAACCATGAGTCCTGGCTTCTTACTGATCCAAAAAATGAAGCAAATTATATACCCATCTATTAACTTATTTTTGTCATTAGCATATTTCATTTTTTTTCTATGGTAGGCAAGAAGTAGGTGGACCAACTTCTATGAAAAAAATAACAAGTCCCACGTTTCCATCCGCTGCTACATTGAATCTCAAATGGTTTTATGATTCTCGTGCTAATCCGGGCAGAATTTCTAGAATCTAGAGCAAAAGTTTCAACTAATTCTAGGTTCATCTCCCTGTTCCTTTCCCAATCTCCCTTCACCACAGGCACATAGTAAAACAGCTTTCGTGCTTGAGAATATAAAAAAGAGCAGAATATAAAGGAGGCAATTGAGATAAAGAGGGCGACGTATTGATATAGCTCTCTTTTATGGGTCAAGGCACTTGACATGCATGGTTCATGGATGTGTACATAATGCAATTCTGTAGTCAATCACACTCTTGTAGTCTGTTCCTCGAGTGCCATGCAAGAAAACCATTCACACATACAGGTTATTTGGGCAATAAAAAGAAGCCACGTCAATTTATCAGCCCCTTTATGTCGCCCAGTCAAAATAAAATTCTAACTCATGCAGCCCATTATTGATCATTTTGACCGCATTTGAAATGCAATAATGCTAGAATGCCCGCACTTTATTGGGGACTTGCATCCTGATTTACAATTGTAAGAGTATTTTCACTTCATTATTTAAATCACGTCCTCAAATTTCATCTTTCCCAAACTTCAAGTATGGACATCCACGGAAGGGCGGGATGCCCAGAAAGTGCGGGAATTTTAGAATCACTCAAAGAAACAACAGCAGATTTGCGATAGTGCAGGTACAGGATTGAACCATATGCAGTCGTCTAGAGAAAGCTATCTTTTCAATAGTTTTTGGCTGACGTAAAAGGGCATGCATGTCTTGTTTATTCCCACGGACCCCACATGACTAGCAACCATCGAGTGAGCCATCTAGATGAAGGACCTGGCAGCCTCCCACACAACTCAATACCTAAAAGTTAAAGAGGAGGGATATTGGATCTTACCTGTTTCAGTTTCCCACAACTCAATGAGAGCTGCTGTTTGGCCCGACTAAATGACTGATTCTTATATGGCATGGTGGGTCCCACTGCCACATAAATTGGAAACTCCCTCATAATACTTTTAGGAGGGGAAAAGTGGTGGGTCCCACCCTGCCACATAAGGATCTGGCATTTGGTCGGTCATTTAGTTGGGCCAAAAAGCTTTATTGCAACTCAATACCTAAAAGTTAAGGATGCTGTTAATAGGGTGAGAGAGGGTTTTTGGGTTTTTTTTGTTTTAATCTAGGTTGTTGGGGACGATGGTGGTGGAATGGGGGTGGTGGTGACGGTGGGAAGATGATGGTGATGGCAGAGGTGGTGTGGTGGTGTTGATGATGGTGGTGACGGTGAGCTTTGTCCTTGTAAACATTGACCAAATTTAAACATATTGTACCGGTGATGATCATGATCATTATGATGATAAACATGATGATGATGATGGTAGTGATCATGATGGGCAATAGTGGTGGTGGTGGTGGTGTTGATGATGATGGGTGATGGTGATGATGGTGGTAGTGATGATGATGATGATGATGATGAATATGATGATGGATGATGATGGTGATGGATGATATATAACACAACATAAATGATAGTATAAATTATATAAAGCCGTTATTATTATTATTATTATTCTTATTGTTGCCGTACTGACTTATTGATTTATCAACTTATAAGTCAGTAGTTTACCATACAAGCTTCTCATAATTTTTAACTTCTCAGAAGTACTTCTGCTTTTTTAGTAGAAACACTTCTGCTTCTGGTTGCCAAACGCCCTCTTAAAATTATGACCTTATTCCATCCATTTATAGTGAGACAATAGCTTAATTACTTTTATTAGAAAATCGTAGTCGTACCTTATCTTTTCCCTTTAATACTTCACTGAGTTACTTTCAGTACCACATTTTTTTGGCTAGGAGTTGCAAACCCTGAAAATACAGGGGAGACTCTGGCAAATTTGTCGTTGGGCCTAACCATTTTTTGAGGTGATTAAAGTTCTGGCGGACTAGATTAGTTTAACTTTGATTTAGGTTCATAAACCTCTATTTAGGTTTGTTTAGTACTGATTAATCACCTTGTATAATAAACCTAACGCTTCGAGATGCGATTTAATTTTTTAGAGATTTCAGTTTCAAATTGGGGCGTTACAGACAGGTCTTCTCGTTGGAACACGCGGGCATACTCCTTACTTCTGGGGACATTGATCCAAAGCTCGAGTACGGTCCGTGCGCCGTTTTTCTTCTCTACCATAACGAATCAATTGATTGAATGTAGGCATCACTATTTCCTTTGTCCTTCCCCCCTATTTTCGCCCTATCACTAGTGGTTACTCCCGATCCGAAGCACCCCTTTTCCATTCATAGAGAGATCCAATCGTCAAAATCAATTCAGTGAAGACTTCCAGAG
>MVGT01003740.1:66676-79130 GCA_002174775.1 Macleaya cordata
TTTTTTTTTTTTTTTTTTTTTATAAATGGAGCTTTGTCCTTGTAAACATTGACCAAATTTAAACATATTGTACCGGTGATGATCATGATCATTATGATGATAAACATGATGATGATGATGGTAGTGATAAGGAGGGGGGTGTTGGTGGGACGGGGGAGTTGGAGGTGGTGAAGAGAAATGGGTTTAGAGAGAGAAAGGGATAATCCACCTCTGTAGTAAAACTAAAGCTACCCACCATCCATTTTAACAATTTTGGCCCACCCCCTAACCAAGTCATCCTCCATGCATTTTGGTTCCTCCATTAACAACACCCAAAGAAAAATAGAAGGGATATTGACCTATTTCACTCCAAATTTTGTCTTGCCCACATGAAAATCCAACATCCAAGGGTTAGTTATAGTGATCATGGTATTCGGAGATCAACTGCTTGTAAAATACTTAACCCCTTCAAATCAATCCTTACGTACATAGTGTCGCCGAAGCACGTGATGTTATCAAAGCTCGAGGTGGTTATCCACCATAACACCACTTGACATCTAGCAAAGGTGTTAGTTAAAAGATTTGTTACTATCTTATAGTATGAGGTGTAAAATCCTAAGTAACATGTGTAATTTCTATAGTAGGAGGTGTCACAACTCATTACACATTCTTGAAACATCTATTTGAAGTATGTCTATACATAGGCATTAAGTTAAAATATTTATTACATTTGAATCAGTTGAAATAGAAATGATTCTCTTAGTTCTCTCTAATATTTTTTTTCTGCTAATTAGTTGCTTAAATTATGCAAGTTTTACAACAATGTTAAATTTTTAGGGATAGTGGACATAAAATTTTTTTATGTTTAGTCCAAACATAAACTTTGTGGGGTCCACATGAGTATGATCCAAATGTTTAATTTTTTTTTAGTATGTTCTTTTTACCATGCAAATCATCTTCACAAAAAATCAACAAATTCGAAATTTAACAGTACCAAAAATTAGTTGGAAGTTGATTGAAAATCAGCTATGAGAAATAAACAATGAAGACTTACAACCAATTTTTGATGAGGTTAAAAATTTTAGAATATGCTGATTTTTTGTGAGGATGATCTACATGATGAGAAGAACATTTTCACCAAATATCTACCCTTCCCTGTACTTATGTGAGCTCACAAAGTTTATGTTTGAACTACACATGAAATATTTTATGTCCAAATAATATTGTTCAATTTTTTGAGGTTGTTTTTAAATTTATTATGGTGTTCAAAAGTTTTGACATTTTTTTTTGACCGTTGTTATTGACACTACCATTTTGTGTCAGTGTGACCATTGATCAGGGCTATCCCCCAATTTTAAAAAATGTCTCAATTCTAGCCACCCTTTTGTTTGGGGCTATCCCACCCTTAACAATACTAAAATAATATTATTATTTTTTCCAAAACCCCTATTCTCTCCTCTAAACCGTCAACTCCTCAACTCCACCCTCTCCTCCTCTCACCGTCTTCAACGCCGATCAAAGGCGAACCCCTCTCATCGTCTTCAACTCTCTCTCCATCAACTTTCTTTTCTTTTCTTCCATTCTCTCTCCCTCTCTCTCTACCCACTTTATCTCCCTCTCTCACCTTTTTCTCTCCGGATCTAAAAAAATAGATTTTATTGGTGGAAAGGGGTTGTGGGGGATGGTGATGGTTATGGGACAGTGTGGTGGTAGTGGTGGAAAGGAGTCCAAATCCTCTGGCCCCATTTTTCATGTCCCCTCTCTATCCCCCAGCTAAAATTTGGACACCTGTCTTCCACTTAACCCTATTTAATTGCTCATTTAACACTAGACCTGGCAACGGGTAACCCGACCCGCCAACCCGACCCTAACCCGACCCTAACTCGACCCGCCAACTAAACGGGTCGAGTTAGGGTTGCCATTTTTGGACCTGCGGGTCAGTAGGGTCAACCCGCCTAACCCGCGGATGACCCGCCAACCTGTAAATTATATTTGTAAAAAAAAATAAAACTTTAGTTTCAGTTTTTTATAAGTAAATTTTAATTTTTAATTTTAATTTTTAAGTTTTAGTTAGTAATTTAATCTTTTAACTAATAAATTTGACAAATTTTAATTTATCTAATGAGTTTTAAGTTTAAAATAATAGTTAATGAGTAATAAATGAACTTTAAATTTTTTAAATTTTAGTTAGAGTTAACCCGCCAACCTGTTAGGGTCAACCCGCCTAGGGTTAGGGTTTGGAAAACTGACCCGTTTATTAAACAAGTCAGGGTTAGGGTTGAGCAATCTTGACCCGTTAACCCGCCAACACGGCTAGGGTCGACCCTAACCCTAACCCGTTGCCAGGTCTATTTAACGCCATTAATTTAAGCCTAACTTAACTCTGTTATCTCATTTATTTAAATTAATAAAAGTGTTGGGCCCCACCATTCTTCCAAGAAGAAAGCTTGACAATTCAATCCAAAATCTAAATTACAACAACTATCATTTAATTGAAAATTTAACCAAATAACTATACAATAAATTGTTAAATAGGTAGAAAAGTTTTGACGGAGGAAAATATTTCTCTAGTTTTGAAAGGCGGTGATTGCAGGTGTCCAGATATGGGCATAATCAAGGAACCCTTATGATTTTCAATTTAGATTCTGGTGTTCCCGTTTTAATAATACGTAAACTCCAAATTAATTTTCAGATTCTTGATTTGTTCTTAAATTAATAGTTCGTTACTCGTACTTATCTCAGATTTATCTAACTCTTTCAAAAAATGTTTGATGATCAAATACGTAACTGCAAAATCTCTTATCTTTTTTCTCTTTCCTTCATTAATTTTCTTCCGCTCAACGCATCTAACTTCAACATAGTTATCTCACCTAATTTAGATTTTGGATCGATATCTTCTTCTTGTAAGAACGATGATGACGAAGAGAAGAGGAAGAACACAGAAACCTCTATACATATATATATATATATTTTGTACTTTGACTAACAGAGTTAAGTAGGTGTTAAGTGGACAATTAAATAGGATTAAGTAGAATACACATGTCCAAATTTTAGCTAGGGAACAAAGAAGGGACACGAAAAATGGGGCCAGAGGATCTGGACTCGGTGGAAAGGGGTAGGGGAAGGTGGGAATCAGGAAAAAAATAAAAAAATTCCGGTCGTCGGCGTTCGTGCAGTTGCAGAGAAGAGCATCTTGTGATTTATGTTTTTCTTTTTCCATTTTTTTCTCTTCAAAATCTATGAAAAAATTTAGGGCTACAAAATGTATGCTCGCAGTTGTAGAGAAGAGCATCTTGTTCAATGCTCGTTAGCACGATCACGAGCATCAACATGACATGTTCGTAGACCTATTAACGAGCCAAAAAAAGGTTACTGGAACATTTCTCAAGTTTTGCTCATTGGAGACCAGCCGAACACAACCAAAGTCGCTCGTTGTCGTGATCACGTGCACAAAGAAGCAATGATCGTGGTTATGCTGGCGAGCACAATCTCCATAACTTCCAGTAGCCCCATTTTCTGCACGTTAGTAGGCTTGATGCTCGTTTCCGACATATATTAACACATCTCTAATCCAAATTTAGCCCAAAAAAAATCCAAATTCAATAACGCCATTAACATTAAGAGCTTCTAGTGGGATTTGCCTGATATTATTCTTCATTGAGAAAATTTAATCCCTAACAAAAAAAAATAGAGACCATATTTAATCCCTAAATTTTATGATGCTCGGACTTGCAGTGAGGAGCATAAAGGCTCACGGTCGGGGTCGTGACAAAGAGCACATAGTGTATGAAAGGTCCCTTTGGGTTTGTCAATGTTCATGGTGAGACAATGTACTCAATTGTAAGTCCATGCTTGAGTTAGAGTTAGGGTGTATCCTTCGTGCAAACTCACACTCCATCGTAGATCGAAGAGAAAGCATGCCAACGGACTCAACTCACCACTGGAACTCACCACACTTTGGTNTCCGTTAAAAAACCGAAAACTCCTAAAAAATCCGAAATTTGGAAAAAACTAAAAAACCCAAAAAATCCAAAAAACCGATGGTGTGGTTTTGGTTCTAAAAAAAAAACCATCATGGTTTGGTATGGTTTTGGTCCTCCTAAATTAATTAATGGTCCCCAACCAAACCGAACCGTGTGCAGCCCCTACATATAAATCATGTAGTATTCAAATCAATTCAATATTCCATAAATCCTAGAGGAAGAAAAAACCAATATAAAAGGATTGAAGTTTAATAATGAGGTAAAAATAGAATCCATATTGATCTAATCCTTCAATCCTATAAAAAGTAACACACAAAATAAAATTAATAAATATAAAAATAAATCATATGTAAAATAATTAAAAAATCTAGCAAAATATAAGGCCCTGCTTGGCATGTAGGAAAAATTTGCAAAATGCAAACTACCACAGCTGTGGTAGTGGTAATTTGCATGGACAAACAAGGTCATATGTATCTTAACTAGCAGAGAAATACCATACCAAGCAGCCGTTTTATCAATTTGATCGGGAATAACTGCAGATGCGAATTTTCCCTGCATACCAAGCAGATCCTAAAATTCAATAAAAATAGTGTGGAGACAATCAAAACGCTTTTGAAAGTCCCAAGTGAAAAAAGAAAGAAAGAATTATTGAGTTTGTGGGCATCCAACTCAAAACCAATTGACAATGAGTGGTGTGACCCAGAATCATTATATATTGGGTTTGCTAGGCTCTCATATCCCATGTGGGACTATTCTCAATACGCCCCCTCACGTGTGGCGTTCTTTTGAGCCCAATACGTGGAACTCTTTTTGGGTGACGTGGAGCACGTGTGGCCATTAGGCCTATCACGTGTGGGCCTGCGCTTTGATATCATATTGAGTTTGTGGGCATTCAACTTAAAACCAATTGACAATGAGTGGTGTGACCCATGATCATTATATATTGGGTTTTGCTACGCTCTAATATCCCATGTGGGACTATTCTTATTATTAAGTTTGTGGGTATCCAACTCAAAACTAATTGGCAATGCGTGGTGTGACCCATGATCATTATATATTGGGTTTTGCAAGGCTCTCATATCCTATGTGGGACTATTCTTATCACGCCCCCTCATGTGTAGGGTTCTTTTGCGCCTAACACGTAGAACTATTTTTGGGTGGCGGGGAGCACGTGTGACCGTTGAGCCTATTATGTGTGGGCCTGCTCTGATATCATATTAAGTTTGTGGGCATCCAACTCAAAACTAATTGGCAATGAGTGGTATGACCCGGGATCATTATATGTTGGGTTTGCTAGGCTCTCATATCCCATGTGGGACTATTCTCAACAAGAATGAGTGTGAGAGAAGAGAACCAGCTTTAGATTTTTTTTCATATCCAATTGCTAGTCGATACTACAATTCTACAAAAAAATTAAAAGTTATTGATAAATAATGAAAAGAAGGGAAGAAAACAAATTAAAGCATTGGGGAGTAAAAAAATAAAATACTACAAATAGCTAAAAAAAATAAAAAAAATGGGAATAATGAACCAATTCACTTTCATGCAAATACTAAAACACATAATGAAATTAAAGTTATGGAGTGTTAAGAACAAAATAGAAGGGAAGATTGCAACATAAGAAAATTAAAGAAATTGAGGACGAAAGAGTGATAATAGACATGAGAGAAGATCACAATATATGATCTTTTTTAAATTCGAGAATTGTGGGATAAGGAGAAAATATTGTGTTTCAAAATTAAAAACTATTTTTATAAGAGATATGTGCATGAGGAAGTTTTGAGTAGTTTCTAAAGACAGAGAGAGGGAGAAAACGTGAGTGGAGTAGAGAAAAAAAGTTGGAGAGAATCTAGGAGGGATAATGAATTTGTTGTAAATACAGTTTTACACTATAATGGAAAGACTAAAATACATTTTTACTAAGGGTAAACTATGACTATTTTGTCCCTCGTAGTTTTACAAAAACTTTGTGAATAAATAATTTTTCTAGAGGCACTAAAAGTAAAAAGCCTAAAAAAAAGTCGTTTTTTTTAATAAAATGCAGATTTGTATTTTTTAAAAATTCAATCTTTCAAACTCAAGAGAACATCTAACCTAAAGAGAAAAGTGAATATATGATTCTCACTCTTTAGAAATCATATCTTTGAAAATATGATTCTATTTATGTCATTTAAATATGACCTAAGAAGAGTTCATGCTAATTTAATCTTGGGTCCTCTTAACTTGTGCCCTAAAGTTAAACTTGTAAGAATTCTTTGTCAAGTTAAAAGTCTTTAAATCAACTAATTTTTTGTAGATATAAAATTATTATCACTTATATAATGTCTACAAAAAATCAGCTAAATCAGAGATCTCTAACCTTATAGCCTTAAAAAACCTCACTTTAAATATCAACCGTCCATTCATCAGTATTAAATTTTAGGTTAAATATTTATGGTGACGGAGGTATCGGATTGAGCTGACGGTTTTCTAGATATGATTTAAATAATAAAATTAAAATGTTTATAAAAAACAAAAATCCAGGACATTTGAACAACTTTAAAGTGATAAACAACTCACTAACCTTTTATCGGCACAGGTTAACAAAACGGTTTTATCTTTTACCTATGAGTTATGGTCCCATTGCAAGATCAAAACTCCCATTTATGGGCCATTCAAATTGAACCATACATTCAAAGGCTTCTTGCCGTTTACGAGAAGGAAAACTAATAATCTAAGGTATGATGAGTCATTGAGTCGTAGGATCGTCTCCAGGTCTCCAGAGTGAGAGTGAGAGTGAGAGTGAGAGTGAGAGAGAGAGAGAGAGAGAGAGAGTACTACCGGATATTCTTTCAGCTCGGAATTTTCTTTTGTTGTGAATCCCGAGGTGGATCGAGGGGTTTGAATCTACCGAAAAAAAGACAATAATATGGAAATGATGAAATGGATGACCGTTAATAAGGATCAATCCAATAAATATCCATCAAATATTGTATTAAAGCATCCGACTAATCTGAAAGCACCCGATTAGAGTATCTAATCGATCCAATAGTTGTGGGTCCCCATGAACTCATAATAACGTGCTTCACATACCATGACTAGTCTGAAAGCACCATACCCCCCATATTATTCAAAGGTGGTTTACTCACGTATATTAGACATTGTGTTATAAGACATGCCACGTAGATAAGACATTGTCTTATAAGACTTTTGCATAAGATGCTCTTACCTTGGTAACTATAATAGTTATAAAAGAGGTTACAATCGGACTCTGGAATTTCGCTCTTGTGGTTTTTTTAGAGATTCTTTTGAAATTTGAAACATTTTTTAATTTAATAAAATTTTTTGGCCAGACCGTTTTACAACATTGGTGCCAGAAACTTATGTGATAGGGTGGAACCCACCACTTTTCTACTCCCAATAATATTATGAAAGAGTTTTCAACTTACGTGGTAGTAGGACCCACCATACTATATAAGTTTCTGGCATTTGTTTTGTACTATGGTCCGACGAAAAAGCAGCACTCTATTAGAAGCTTTAGTGCTGGACTGATGCACTACAGTCTGGTTTCTTAGGTTCTCACCCAAGGACAAAATTTGGGTTGGGGCTGTGTTCAACAGCGTCCCTAATGTTTTGGATCACAAGATTCACAAACCTTCATTCACAATTTAAGCTCTAGTCACTGTTTTGATACATTGTGGGCTACAGCCGATGCAATCAAGTAGACATCATGGCCAAACATTTAACTAACACCAGCAATCTGAACCGTTCATTTAGTCAGACAACTATTTGATGGATATTTATTGGATTGATTAAATTTAATACAATATTTGAATAGATCCAAGATTCATTCCAGATAATCCTATATGAACTTTGACCAACACTTTCATGTTGCTTGAAATAAAGTCAAACCAATAAAATCATCTTGACCATTGGATACGTATAAGGTGGTCAGTGATCCTCTCCAAAACAGTACAACCTCTTCAATTGTGGGCCATACCCCAACGTGAGCTAGCTATAAATAACAGTTTTTTTTGTTTTTTTTGTTTTTTTGATCACCTAATAAGGGTTTGGTTTTTTTGATAAAATAATATATTTGTGCAAAGATAGGTAGGAGAGGAGATCCAGGAGATGAATCTTCTCGTTTATTGGGCTTCTGTTTACTCCTCTGTGGACTTCTTACTGTCTGAAAGTCTTGGCCTCTTTGGGTCTAAGGACTGAAGACTCCGAAGTCTGAAGAATCGACGGGGAAAGTTACGAAAATTTACTGTGAATTTGACAGAGAAAGTTAGTCTCTGATTTGGGTTTGCTTCATTGAAGGTAAAGATCCAAAATTTATATATTTTCTGAGGGTTTCCGAAAGGAATACTGTTGGAATTTGAGTTTCTAAGTTCTGACAAGTACCCATTTATGAGATTGAATCCAAATAGAGATTTTGTAATCTTAGTTTTGCTTTGAATGGGATATTGATTGGAGGGGATTGAAGATTTTCTCATTGTTGTGTTGATTTTGTGGGTTTCTGAAAGGAAAGTAGTTGGAAATTGAGTTCTTTCTGACAAGTACCCAATATCTGAGATTAAACCCAAATGGAGATTTTGCAATCTGGGTTTGGATTTGGATGTGATTTTGTTTGGAGGGATTGAAGATTTTTTATATTATTTCTTGGTTTTGATTTTGCGGGTTGATGAGGATGGAAGATAATGCAGCAGCTTTTCATACTATTCTGAATTCTATACAAGCTTTAGGTAAGGGATTCGACGTGAACTTCGATACGAGATTGCTTTACTGCAAAGGGGTTGCAGGGTCTAGAATAGTCGAGGTCGATGAAGAACATACGAAAGATCTGTTGGTTTGTGATGGTGTGGTTGTGAACGATGTTTCTAGGGATATTAGATGCTCTCAAGAGACCATTCAGCGTGAGAGTTCTGGTGTTTGCAATTTCTATGAGGTATTATATGGCTTTCCTCTTTTAAGTGATTGATTCTTTGAGCTGTTTTTTCGTGTATTATTTCATTTGTAGGGGATTTCTTGTGGTTCTTCAAGAGTTAATGGTTTGGATTTGATCTTCTTTCTGGCTTGATTTCTCGTTTTAGTTCGAAGTTTTCATTGTAGTGTTGGATGGAGTGGGCCTATACAATGAAGTGAATTAGTTGAAATTCCCTCACCTGTGAATCAAATTAAAGTCTACATGGAATTATTTATTTATTTATTTATTTTTATTCTGAGTTGTTTTAAAGCTGGATTCAAGAATTCAACCCATCAGTATTACTTCTTCTTGGTCATTGGGGATTCTTTCTTTTTTGATAGGGATATTATGTGAATTAACACTTTGAAGAAGAAAGAACGCGGTGATGATTCATGTGACGGTGAAACAAAGTTCACTACATCAATTGGTGGCTGATGTATATTTTTGGTCCAATCAGTTGCACATCTAGAATTTTTAGTAATTTTTATCTGGTACTTTCTACTATCATTTATGCTAGGAGGTTTCCTTGAATGACAAGCCACACCCTATCGAGGTACATCGATTTTTGGGAATGAGTCTCTAGGGTGTCTCCTAGAAGTAGTTTGCTACAAAAGTACCCTATGCAATGAAAGATTAAGCAAAGGTTCTTGCACCAAGCTGGATGATTATCTGTGGATAAGCTACTCTAAGCAATTAGGGTTCTTTTGATCAGTTGAAGTTTGAATATAAAGTAGTGTGAGTTATTATATATGGTGGGAAAAAGAAAACTTAGTGTAGCATGTTTGTAAGAGTTGGATAAGGTATAAAGCCAAGCACTAAGGGTAGCTACAAGAAGTAGGTAAAATTCTTTGAAATGGGATAGATATAGATGTAGAAGAAGATTGTTTCGATAGTGTTACGAGACTGTGATTTTGTAAGCTATACCCAGTGTTTATAGCGTATAGCTTTTAACACTGGTAAAAGGTAAAGCTGATGGGCTGGGTATTTCAGATGCTTTGGTCGATGATAAAAGTTATTAAGAGTTTTGTGCAGTAACTTCAGGGAAAGTGTGAATCTTGAAGCTATGTCAAACTGTTCACATCTGGCTTCGTATGCACAATGGAACTTCTTTCTTTAGTTTTCACAAGGTCTGATTGTTCTTGTGACTCACTCTTCTAACTCTGAAACTCAGTTCGCAAGGTACTCCCTAGCGATTTGGGAATAGACTGCATTTGCTGAATCTGTGTTGTGGATTGTTGGAGCATACCTGGAAAGACTCTACCACAATCAATTTGGAATTTTCGGCGGCTTAGGAGTCTTCTCTACATATTAGACTCTTCCCATTGCCACTAGGAATCTTCCTCTTGATTTGATCAAGAGAGATTATGTCTTTATTTCATCTCCAATCCCTCTTTCTTGGGGATTGAATGGAGTTGTTGGCTCTCGATCTCGCGATCGTGTCTCTGATATGGGACCCTCAGCTGATGGTTTTGCATATCCAGAGTATCTTTATACTATCACATAATTAAATTCCATGATTTGTTTCTTTTGTATCTGTTGGTGGGTTTGCGGGGCTCTCACCCTTGCACATATCTGTATGATCTTCTCGTCCATTTGGCTCATCTTTATTATGAATAATTTTGCCACACATCACCTCCACTTTTCAGTAGTATTTTCACTAAAGCCACTGAAAAGTACTTTTGCATATTGATACAACGGTTGGGTAATTGTTGCCGTATCAATTCTACTTTTTTATTTTCAAATGTGTGGCTTTTTAGTGACTCTTGGGGAGAGGGGAATGCCTATTTCTTCCTTGCCATCATGCCTTCTCATTATGATGGCCTTTTGTCAAATATAGGGACCGAGGATACATTCCTTTGGACCTTGACCAACGCGCCTCTCGTCATTAATATCTTGGGGTTCTTTACAGCTGGTCTTCTCCTTCCTCCGGCTATATAAGGGGATTCCATGGTTTAGGCTTTCTTCTTCACTTCTTCTCCACATGCTTTCAATGGCTAGAAAGGGGAAGAGAGAGTCAATGACTCCGACCCTTGATCGATCTAGGATACTGGGAAGTCCAATGCTTTCTTTAGGTGTCTGGGGACCCTAGAATCTATTAAGGCCTTATGGTGTAACAGCTACCCCATGATTGTACATGGGGGATGAAATTGCAGTTTTTTTTGTTTTGCATTAGTTGGAGGACAGACTCCAAATCCCCCTGTGGCCTCTGGCTCACAAGATCTTCACATCAACGGGAGGGCCCCTGGCCAGATGAAAATTAATTTCTGGCGGACAATTGCCATAATGTCTTTTTTAAACCGGTCCCAAAGAACTAGGATTTGTGTTCATGAAATTGGCACCTTTATTACTCAAAGAAAATCGCCAACAATGTCATTTATTATGGCCTTTTTGCACGGATGATTTGGCACACACTCGTCAAGGGTCTGATTGACCACTACAAAGGGTGTGGGAGATGCGTGTGACACATATAAGCACCAACAAAAATGAGCCACCTGGCCATAAGATCATATAGATAAGTGCTAGGGTGGGCCCCATAAACCAACGGTTACAAAAGCACACAATTAAGGGAATTTAATCACTTTAAAACATAAAGATCCTTGGGATACGCGAGCCATCACTAGTGGTCCTATGTCATAGTCAAGATCATAAGATCGACAACCAACAACTGCCCTGTAAACAAGAGCTGACCATGCATACAAGTAAAAGATCAACTGAAGACTCGAAAAGAGGGATTTATAGAGCTAAGGAAATAATCTTTCGTGTTCAGAAGAGAAACATTTCTAATCAGTATAGTAGATTTGTAAGTTGGTGAACAGTCCAAATTGAGTGAGATTCCTAATCTTCTTAGGAATCGTGAGTTATGAATGCAACCAAGAATGAACAGTCTACATATGAGTTCTGACACCCTGAAAAGCCCTATGAAGTGAACTTGACTAACTTGATTGTCAGAGTGCCTTTGCAGGTAACCCCCAACAATCCACCTTGTGGATTCAGCAGATCTAGTCTACGTTCCATTCACAAGGAAGTACCTTGCAAACTGAGTTTCTGAGTTTGAATTTCAAGAGCCATTTGCAAGATCAGCCTGACCTCGTGAAAACTAAAGAGAGAAGTTCGAGTGTATAGGGTTGACAATTTGATGAATAAAGCTGCTAATATTTTATAAATGAAAAAACTAAGTTTCAAACTTGTGGGGTAAAAATCTTACCAAGACGGTCTTCAAGGACATCGTAAATCTCGAGGCTATGTCAAATGGATGAACGCATAGCTTAAGTGATGAACAAGAGACTCTCGAAACTTCGCTAATGTCCAATTGTATTGTGGCATGTTTGTCCCAACTGTTGGTAAGTACTTGAGTATGATTTTGATAATGAAATCCTAAGAGGGTTGACAATTTGATGACCTTGGGTTTGCAACTCTCTGGTGGTGGGTTCATGCTTATGTTCAGTTGCCTTTCCTGATCTTAGTTGCAAAAGATGTACTAAAATTGGTTACTTTGAAAAATATAGAAGTAAATCATACAAGAGAATCTTAAACAATTTCCAATAGT
>MVGT01003740.1:82354-141188 GCA_002174775.1 Macleaya cordata
TTGTTAAGATATAGTGACTCGGTCAAAGTCAGTTGGGATCGGTTCAAAATTGAGATGCATTATCTTTTTTATTATTTATTCATTTAATTAGATTTAATGTAAAATGTAGGAGATTTTGGCCAAAAACTCCTACTTGAAAAATATTTTAGGATTTAGCTCAATAAATTGTAGAAAATTTTAGGGTTTCAGTGTGTGTAATTTATAGACTGAGGGTTTCAGCCTACCTAGGGGCCTTAAACTAAATGAAAACGTTTGTTGTGCTAAATCATAAAATACATTTTAAGTATGAGTTTTTGGCTAATTTTTCCTAAATTGTAACAGTCATCTTGTAGAACAATATAGTAATATATGGATACAGATTGAAATAAAATGTAATATTTTTATTTCGGTAACTACTAAAACGAAAACATTTGAAATTTTGAATCAAGTCATACAAATATTTCTATTTAAACACATATGGTAGACAAATTAGAGGTTGACATAGAACATGACATCTTTTAATTTGTCACCTCGTCTGACAAATAAAATCTTCTCTTGCCCTGATAAATCAAGAGCACCACATTGTTTTGTCATTTTTTGAACTCCTGGTTTGTCTACCAAGTTTGTCACTATCATAGCATTATTCTAGTCTCGCTAACTTGAATAGAGAACAGGTTGTTCAAACTTCAAACCTTAAATACTTAACCCGAATCCAACCCAAATTTTGATTAGCTTCTTACCTTGGTAACTATAACAGTTATAAAAGAGGTTACAATCGGACTCTGGAATTTCGCTCTTGTGGTTTTTTTGGAGATTCTTTTGAAATTTGAAACATTTTTTAATTTAATAAAGTTTTTTGCTTTTTTGGCCAGACCATTTTACAATATTGGTGTCAGAAACTTATGTGGTAGGGTGGAACCCACCACTTTTCCACTCCCAAAAATGTTATGAAAATGTTTTCAACTTATGTGGTAGTAGGACCCACCATACTACATAAGTTTCTGGCATTTGTTTTGTAATATGGTCGGGTGAAAAAGCAGCACTCTATTAGACGCTTTAGTGCTGGACTGATGCACTACAGTCTGGTTTCTTAGGTTCTCACCCAAGGACAAAATTTGGGTTGGGGCTGTGTTCAACAGCCTCCCTAATGTTTTGGATCACAAGATTCACAAACCTCCATTCACAATTTAAGCTCTAGTCACTGTTTTGATACATTGTGGGCTACAGCCGATGCAATCAAGTAGACATCATGGCCAAACATTTAACAAACACCAGCAATCTGAACCGTTCATTTAGTCAGACAACTATTTGATGGATATTTATTGGATTGATTAAATTTAATACAATATTTGAATAGATCCAAGATTCATTCCAGATAATCCTATATGAACTTTGACCAACACTTTCATGTTGCTTGAAATAAAGTCAAACCAATAAAATCATCTTGACCATTGGATACGTATAAGGTGGTCAGTGATCCTCTCCAAAACAGTACAACCTCTTCAATTGTGGGCCATACCCCAACGTGAGCTAGCTATAAATAACAGTTTTTTTTGTTTTTTTTGTTTTTTTGATCACCTAATAAGGGTTTGGTTTTTTTGATAAAATAATATATTTGTGCAAAGATAGGTAGGAGAGGAGATCCAGGAGATGAATCTTCTCGTTTATTGGGCTTCTGTTTACTCCTCTGTGGACTTCTTACTGTCTGAAAGTCTTGGCCTCTTTGGGTCTAAGGACTGAAGACTCCGAAGTCTGAAGAATCGACGGGGAAAGTTACGAAAATTTACTGTGAATTTGACAGAGAAAGTTAGTCTCTGATTTGGGTTTGCTTCATTGAAGGTAAAGATCCAAAATTTATATATTTTCTGAGGGTTTCCGAAAGGAATACTGTTGGAATTTGAGTTTCTAAGTTCTGACAAGTACCCATTTATGAGATTGAATCCAAATAGAGATTTTGTAATCTTAGTTTTGCTTTGAATGGGATATTGATTGGAGGGGATTGAAGATTTTCTCATTGTTGTGTTGATTTTGTGGGTTTCTGAAAGGAAAGTAGTTGGAAATTGAGTTCTTTCTGACAAGTACCCAATATCTGAGATTAAACCCAAATGGAGATTTTGCAATCTGGGTTTGGATTTGGATGTGATTTTGTTTGGAGGGATTGAAGATTTTTTATATTATTTCTTGGTTTTGATTTTGCGGGTTGATGAGGATGGAAGATAATGCAGCAGCTTTTCATACTATTCTGAATTCTATACAAGCTTTAGGTAAGGGATTCGACGTGAACTTCGATACGAGATTGCTTTACTGCAAAGGGGTTGCAGGGTCTAGAATAGTCGAGGTCGATGAAGAACATACGAAAGATCTGTTGGTTTGTGATGGTGTGGTTGTGAACGATGTTTCTAGGGATATTAGATGCTCTCAAGAGACCATTCAGCGTGAGAGTTCTGGTGTTTGCAATTTCTATGAGGTATTATATGGCTTTCCTCTTTTAAGTGATTGATTCTTTGAGCTGTTTTTTCGTGTATTATTTCATTTGTAGGGGATTTCTTGTGGTTCTTCAAGAGTTAATGGTTTGGATTTGATCTTCTTTCTGGCTTGATTTCTCGTTTTAGTTCGAAGTTTTCATTGTAGTGTTGGATGGAGTGGGCCTATACAATGAAGTGAATTAGTTGAAATTCCCTCACCTGTGAATCAAATTAAAGTCTACATGGAATTATTTATTTATTTATTTATTTTTATTCTGAGTTGTTTTAAAGCTGGATTCAAGAATTCAACCCATCAGTATTACTTCTTCTTGGTCATTGGGGATTCTTTCTTTTTTGATAGGGATATTATGTGAATTAACACTTTGAAGAAGAAAGAACGCGGTGATGATTCATGTGACGGTGAAACAAAGTTCACTACATCAATTGGTGGCTGATGTATATTTTTGGTCCAATCAGTTGCACATCTAGAATTTTTAGTAATTTTTATCTGGTACTTTCTACTATCATTTATGCTAGGAGGTTTCCTTGAATGACAAGCCACACCCTATCGAGGTACATCGATTTTTGGGAATGAGTCTCTAGGGTGTCTCCTAGAAGTAGTTTGCTACAAAAGTACCCTATGCAATGAAAGATTAAGCAAAGGTTCTTGCACCAAGCTGGATGATTATCTGTGGATAAGCTACTCTAAGCAATTAGGGTTCTTTTGATCAGTTGAAGTTTGAATATAAAGTAGTGTGAGTTATTATATATGGTGGGAAAAAGAAAACTTAGTGTAGCATGTTTGTAAGAGTTGGATAAGGTATAAAGCCAAGCACTAAGGGTAGCTACAAGAAGTAGGTAAAATTCTTTGAAATGGGATAGATATAGATGTAGAAGAAGATTGTTTCGATAGTGTTACGAGACTGTGATTTTGTAAGCTATACCCAGTGTTTATAGCGTATAGCTTTTAACACTGGTAAAAGGTAAAGCTGATGGGCTGGGTATTTCAGATGCTTTGGTCGATGATAAAAGTTATTAAGAGTTTTGTGCAGTAACTTCAGGGAAAGTGTGAATCTTGAAGCTATGTCAAACTGTTCACATCTGGCTTCGTATGCACAATGGAACTTCTTTCTTTAGTTTTCACAAGGTCTGATTGTTCTTGTGACTCACTCTTCTAACTCTGAAACTCAGTTCGCAAGGTACTCCCTAGCGATTTGGGAATAGACTGCATTTGCTGAATCTGTGTTGTGGATTGTTGGAGCATACCTGGAAAGACTCTACCACAATCAATTTGGAATTTTCGGCGGCTTAGGAGTCTTCTCTACATATTAGACTCTTCCCATTGCCACTAGGAATCTTCCTCTTGATTTGATCAAGAGAGATTATGTCTTTATTTCATCTCCAATCCCTCTTTCTTGGGGATTGAATGGAGTTGTTGGCTCTCGATCTCGCGATCGTGTCTCTGATATGGGACCCTCAGCTGATGGTTTTGCATATCCAGAGTATCTTTATACTATCACATAATTAAATTCCATGATTTGTTTCTTTTGTATCTGTTGGTGGGTTTGCGGGGCTCTCACCCTTGCACATATCTGTATGATCTTCTCGTCCATTTGGCTCATCTTTATTATGAATAATTTTGCCACACATCACCTCCACTTTTCAGTAGTATTTTCACTAAAGCCACTGAAAAGTACTTTTGCATATTGATACAACGGTTGGGTAATTGTTGCCGTATCAATTCTACTTTTTTATTTTCAAATGTGTGGCTTTTTAGTGACTCTTGGGGAGAGGGGAATGCCTATTTCTTCCTTGCCATCATGCCTTCTCATTATGATGGCCTTTTGTCAAATATAGGGACCGAGGATACATTCCTTTGGACCTTGACCAACGCGCCTCTCGTCATTAATATCTTGGGGTTCTTTACAGCTGGTCTTCTCCTTCCTCCGGCTATATAAGGGGATTCCATGGTTTAGGCTTTCTTCTTCACTTCTTCTCCACATGCTTTCAATGGCTAGAAAGGGGAAGAGAGAGTCAATGACTCCGACCCTTGATCGATCTAGGATACTGGGAAGTCCAATGCTTTCTTTAGGTGTCTGGGGACCCTAGAATCTATTAAGGCCTTATGGTGTAACAGCTACCCCATGATTGTACATGGGGGATGAAATTGCAGTTTTTTTTGTTTTGCATTAGTTGGAGGACAGACTCCAAATCCCCCTGTGGCCTCTGGCTCACAAGATCTTCACATCAACGGGAGGGCCCCTGGCCAGATGAAAATTAATTTCTGGCGGACAATTGCCATAATGTCTTTTTTAAACCGGTCCCAAAGAACTAGGATTTGTGTTCATGAAATTGGCACCTTTATTACTCAAAGAAAATCGCCAACAATGTCATTTATTATGGCCTTTTTGCACGGATGATTTGGCACACACTCGTCAAGGGTCTGATTGACCACTACAAAGGGTGTGGGAGATGCGTGTGACACATATAAGCACCAACAAAAATGAGCCACCTGGCCATAAGATCATATAGATAAGTGCTAGGGTGGGCCCCATAAACCAACGGTTACAAAAGCACACAATTAAGGGAATTTAATCACTTTAAAACATAAAGATCCTTGGGATACGCGAGCCATCACTAGTGGTCCTATGTCATAGTCAAGATCATAAGATCGACAACCAACAACTGCCCTGTAAACAAGAGCTGACCATGCATACAAGTAAAAGATCAACTGAAGACTCGAAAAGAGGGATTTATAGAGCTAAGGAAATAATCTTTCGTGTTCAGAAGAGAAACATTTCTAATCAGTATAGTAGATTTGTAAGTTGGTGAACAGTCCAAATTGAGTGAGATTCCTAATCTTCTTAGGAATCGTGAGTTATGAATGCAACCAAGAATGAACAGTCTACATATGAGTTCTGACACCCTGAAAAGCCCTATGAAGTGAACTTGACTAACTTGATTGTCAGAGTGCCTTTGCAGGTAACCCCCAACAATCCACCTTGTGGATTCAGCAGATCTAGTCTACGTTCCATTCACAAGGAAGTACCTTGCAAACTGAGTTTCTGAGTTTGAATTTCAAGAGCCATTTGCAAGATCAGCCTGACCTCGTGAAAACTAAAGAGAGAAGTTCGAGTGTATAGGGTTGACAATTTGATGAATAAAGCTGCTAAT
This sequence comes from Macleaya cordata, assembly GCA_002174775.1. Classification (NCBI taxonomy): domain Eukaryota; kingdom Viridiplantae; phylum Streptophyta; class Magnoliopsida; order Ranunculales; family Papaveraceae; genus Macleaya; species Macleaya cordata. The sequence goes on from MVGT01003740.1 coordinate 87,973, forward strand.
ATTTTATAAATGAAAAAACTAAGTTTCAAACTTGTGGGGTAAAAATCTTACCAAGACGGTCTTCAAGGACATCGTAAATCTCGAGGCTATGTCAAATGGATGAACGCATAGCTTAAGTGATGAACAAGAGACTCTCGAAACTTCGCTAATGTCCAATTGTATTGTGGCATGTTTGTCCCAACTGTTGGTAAGTACTTGAGTATGATTTTGATAATGAAATCCTAAGAGGGTTGACAATTTGATGACCTTGGGTTTGCAACTCTCTGGTGGTGGGTTCATGCTTATGTTCAGTTGCCTTTCCTGATCTTAGTTGCAAAAGATGTACTAAAATTGGTTACTTTGAAAAATATAGAAGTAAATCATACAAGAGAATCTTAAACAATTTCCAATAGTAAGTGTAATTAATTACATAACCTTTATCCTCTGTTTATCGTGATTACATAAATCTAGAAATCTTAGATGTTTTTATAATTTAGAGTTTTCAATAATTTCAAAGTTCTTGAAATTAGTTGAAGCATTAATAGCTCTGATATATGGCCGTGCTTGTGCTGGCATGATAATCAAATAGGACCAAAGCATTAGTGTACTCAACACCTATGGTGTTAAGCACCATAGTCTCCCCCAACATCTGCAAAACTTTATAGTTGTCAGCAAATTTTGAGCCTCAGAGCTAATAATGCAAACTGAGCACCATGATGTTGTTTCCTAAAATTGGAAAAACATGTTTGATTAAGAATACATCTCAGGGTTTAGGTGACTAGGAAATAGGATCCATGTGGCAAATCTGATGTTGGGGTAAGACATACATTGATAAAGGTTATAGGAAGTACATGTTTTAGGTTGTTTAAGTTTTATGCTTGCAATTGTCAGAAAGTTGCTCTCATATATTTCTCTTGCCGAATGACTGCAGATGGTGGAGTATTTCAATAAAAAGGCTCATCTATCAGGAAATGTACCCATCGGATGCTTTAATTCAGCATTTAGCTTTACTGGCTCAAAACAAATTGATGCTGCAACTACAAAAAGTCTTGCCATGGATGGGTTTTTCGTCCCACTTTGTAAGATTCAGCTCACAAGTTCTGCTTTTGTGTTGCAAGAAAATGTCAAGAGGGCAATCCCATCTTTGTGGGATCCATCATCCTTAGCAAGGTAAAATTTCCAAACCATCACACAGAGCTGCCCAGCACCATTAATGATTTTTATCCCTCCCTTCGCTGGAGGTCTGGCATTCAATCTTTAATATGGTCTTACCTTGTGGAGGGTCTTCTGTTATTGCAACGGGTATAGCCCACTCTGACTACTAGTCTTGTGTTCCAGGCCTCAACCTTGTTGCCTAGAAACAAAGAAGTCAAGATCATCTTAAATTCAAAAGGAGTTTTCGGATTTAGTACCAAACGTGTTTTGGATATCAAAGATATTGAGAATACAATATCAGATTGTATCCTTGTCTTTGAAAACTTGTTTTGGGTGCACCAAACGCGGCTCTAATAACTAGAGTTTGGACTCTAATATCCTTTCTTTTTGCCAGCTTTATCGAAAACTATGGAACTCATATTATTACGTCTATAACTATTGGTGGTAAGGATGTAATTTACGTCAAGCAGCACAGCTCATCACCTTTATCGACCATGGAGATAAAGAACTATGTTCAGGATATTGGAGACCAAAGGTTCTCTGATACAGACAGCCGCACTTCAGGTTCAATGAAATTCAAGGATAAGGCTAGTGCCACGATTTCTTTTCTTCTGCCTCGATCTTTTAACTGTTATGTTAATATAATTAACTGTTGCTTGTCTTCTTAACTTATTTGCCTTTTTGTTCCGTATTGGCAGGCTGTCGATCCTGGTTTATTCAACAGCCAAGGAATATACCCTCAACCCTCTAGTGCCCCATATCTTACTGGGAAAGAAGTATGTAACAATGTTCTCGGTTGTTCTTTCAGACCTTTCTAAACATGATATGCTTATTATTTCCTCACACATTTTTTATGCCCAATACGTTTCAAAGGTAGGGGTGTCAAAGGGTCGGTTCTGGTTCGGTTATTGAACTATCTGGATCTGGAACTATTACATAAGTCGGTCCTGTTCTGGTACTCAAAAGGTGGCAACAGGACCGGGATATGTCAGGTTTTGGGTATTTTGGTTCAGATTATCTAATATTTAATTGTTATATGAAAAAATGTCAAAAGTTAATTGATAAATCGGAGGACAAAAATCAATTTCTGTTTGCCAGCTCCAGCTCCGACCTGTTCGGTTCTAATTCCATTTGATACCGGAACCAGTTATAATACTAATGGTTCTGGTTTTGATAGTGAGATATGTTGAACCAAAATTAGGAATTAGGTTCCAGTTTGGTTTGGTTCCCAAGTAACCAGGTACCCCGTACCATTGATTTTCAAAGGTGGGCATATCTCTTCTTTTTTATATGTATTTTAATTCTTGAACTTTCTGATGTATGTTTGTGGACTCTGACATTCACATAATGGGAAACTTTAATATTTTGGTGATGGGACTCAGGTTAATCACCATTGTTTCTACATTGATTACTTTACCTTATTTTGTAAATGACCAAAATGTCTTTGGACATTATTTGATGCCAGGATGTTACAGTCATTTTCAGACGGAGGGGAGGGGACGATCTAGTCCAGAGCCATATCCAGTGGGTCAGAACCGTCCGGGCGTCCCCAGATGTTATTGAGATGGCTTTCTTGCCCATTACTGCTCTTCTTGATGGAGTACGTGGAAAGGACCATCTCGCTCGTGCAATCGATTTGTATCTTGAATGTAAGACACTTCATAGCTCATAATATGCATTTAAATTCCTCTGACCATTTGATGTTTATGCTCCAAAGTCTTTACCTTTCACTGCAAATTTATGTTCACTTGAACAAGATTTTGCAGACAAGCCGCCAATCGAAGAGCTTCGATATTTTTTGGAGTTTCAGATCCCTCGGGTGTGGGCCCCAGTGCAGGACAAACTTCCCGGCCACCAAAAGAAAGAACCCGTTTGTCCTCATTTGCAGTTCAGTATGATGGGGCAGAAGCTTTACATCAGCCAAGAGCAGGTATGCTCCTCATGTGGCAAATTTAACTTCCAGCAAGCCTCAGGAAAAACATAAGCTCTCTTGTTACTTTTTGGCAGTAACTATTGCTCATGAAAGATGTATAACAAGTGGCTTCATTAGGGGTGGGTGGAAAGGATGAAGCTATCCATCTTCATGTGTTGTACATGTGGCAGATGTTCTGTTTGGGACCAACTCATGATGGGTCCCTCCTGGAGTTCGATTTTGTTCACCCGTATTTAATGTGGGTGAACAGAAGCAGCCATCCTATTGGTGGGTACTTAAACTGTCACCAGACCAATAAAACCCCACCATCACGTTGAGCGTTTTAGTAAACGAAACAATAGGATGATTGGTTTTGTTTACCCATGTTAAATGCGGGTGAACAAAATTGGACTCATCCCCCTGCTATCCGTGGCCACTATCTGATACAAGTGTTAATTGATATAAAAATGTGGTGCCTGATAATTCCTACTCATTTGCTTACTAGTCTTTCTTAAGGACAATGCAGGTGTCAGTTGGTCGTAAGCCTGTAACGGGCTTAAAGTTATGCCTAGGAGGGGTCAAACAGAACCAACTCAGTGTTCAACTTCAGCACTTAGTATCTCTTCCCAAGATCCTCCAGCCGTTTTGGGACACCCATGTTGCAATTGGTGCACCCAAATGGCAGGGACCTGAGGAGCAAGATAGCCGATGGTTCGAGCCAGTAAAGTGGAAGAACTTCTCACACGTTAGCACTGCTCCAATTGAGAGCAACGAGACCTTCATAGGTGACCTCTGTGGTGTGTACATTGTTACCGGCGCTCAGCTCGGAGTGTGGGATTTTGGAACAAGGAACGTCTTACACATGAAGCTCTTATTTTCTAGGCTTCCGGGCTGCACCATAAGAAGATCTGTGTGGGACCATACCCCAGTCTGTCAGAATGACAAGTCAAAGAAACCCGTGAATACTGGAAATACTGCCAGCTCCGGCAACTCAAGTTCCAGTTCAAAAGATGTGTTAGGTAACAAGTTGGTGAAGTTTGTTGATGCCTCAGAGATGAGCAAAGGGCCTCAGGATTCACCCGGGCATTGGTTGGTTACAGGTGCAAAGCTTGGTGTCGAGAAAGGGAAGATTGTTTTGAGAGTGAAATACTCTTTACTGAATTATTGAGTTCTCATTCTCAAAGATGGTTTTTGTTTTAAGATGTGCAGTAGTAGTGGCAGTTGTAGTAGTTGTTGTAGTAGTAGTAGTAGTAGTAGTAGTAGTAGTAGTAGTACCGGAATTTCCGGGTTTAGTAGAGGAGCTGTATTATTTTTTTTGACGTGGGTTTGTTGTGTTCATCATGCATGTAAATTTTGGCAGCTTGATGGACTCATGAATTGAATGAGATGAAGAAAGGGTGCTTCTTTAATTTGGTGGGTCTCCAAATTCCTGTTTTTCTTGGTGTTTGAGAGGCAAACTCTGTGTTGACGTGTATTAATGTGAATGTCTTTCTGTTCTTCACAAATTTTCATGGGTGGTGGGGATTAAAATGTTCTCTGCCATGGTCATTGGAGTTTTCTTCATCAAAAAGCCTGATCGAATTTCGCAGTTTTTACAAATTACAATGCAGTCAGAAGTTTGAGGTTGTGGTATTTGTAATTCCTTGCAAGCACTCCTATAATGGCTTTGTTTACCGGGATTTCGGTTTCTTGGATATGGAAATCTCCCATGGCTGTGTGTTTATTTGGACCTTCTATTGGTACTTGGTAGAATTATGGGACTTTCGTCGAACTAATGATGGCAGTAAAACTGGATCAGGTATTTTATCGGATAACCGGATTTCAGATGTCACATAAATGAGTTGGTTATACTGAGGAGGAATTGAAAATTTGAATTATATGATGCAATTGATTGGATCTTCGTTTTGCCTAATTCTGTTTGGATCTTTCGCTTGATTAGTTCAGTTATAAATTTACCATACCCACTACAGATCTCTATCGGATCTCATTATGTTCATAATTTTAAGCTTGCATAGGAAATGCTTACTTGATATCAACATAAACATCTAATCCTGTATGATGAGAAAAAAGAAGAAGTTGCATATGGGTCTTTGCCCCAACAGTTGTGCACCCTTCCCATAACTTGAGAGGTATTAAGATCAAAATTATTAGCCAGTGGTATGTCATTAATTTATCCCATGTAATAATTCGATAGCCATATGATGGCAGTTATAATAGCAGTGCACTTCTCACACGTCACACGTCTTTCATGATGTATCTGTACCTTCTTATATATAAATATATCCTTAGCAAAAAAAGAAAAAAGAATTACCCCAATGTTGCTCAATTATTTCTTCACCCATCATTAAAAAAATCTGCTCCCTCGTGTGTAACACGTGCAAAACGACATTTATTAATTCTACTGGTCCGTAACTAACTCATCACTTACGAGCAATCAAGAAATTTTTTTATAGAAATTCCCCTATTTAGATACACTTGCAAAACGCGCGACAATTCCCTCGTATCAAAATAAACCAAGGGTTCATAGAAGATGAAGATTAAAATGAAATTTATATTGTCCCCTCCCAACACTAAATTTTGATCTTCAACTATGTGAAAAGGTCTAAAATCTACAAACTTGTTTAATCGATATTCATGGCCTTGATTTCAACAAAGCTTCCCAATGAAGTATCAAACTATAAAAGTAATAAGGTAAAGTAAAAAACTATATCATAGCATATATAAGATTAAGAAGGCCTAGCGGGTGCAAATTTAGCCACCTCAGCCATATATAGCCACACTTCTTCATTGCTAGAGCTTCCCTAGCTACTACTCTTTTTTTCTTTTTCTTTTTTTATATCTATGCCCTAATACATATTTCATCAAGGATCATAGTAGATATACAAATTCAGGTCTGGGCTGGCCGGGCCAGCATCTCTAGCTAGCACCAGTTTCATACTCTAGAACTGGCCTCCTTGGAATGTTTGTCCAAATTGCCAACCGGAAGGCGCGACATTATTGCTAGTGATCGTCCTGCCGTCGCTAAGAGTGACTTGGAAGGAGAGGGACTGGCCATTTAGGTATGAGTTACTCTGCCAATTTTGGCCCCAGTTTCTTGACATGGATTGCCACCCAGTTTTAGAACCCTTGATTGACACTGCGTGGACGTCGCCGGCGCCGCCGACATTAGTGATCAATACTAAATTGAAGTAAGAATGACCATTAATGGTGAACCTTATTCCACCTTTCTTTACACAAGGAACCCTGCAAACATCAATGACATAAAAAATATGTTAGTCCAAGTGAGAATAGTAATTTTGGTTGAAATTAACTAGATTGGTTATTTTTTTCTTCTCACTTGTTATTTATTGAGTGATTTTGTAACTCATCCAACATTTATTAAATATTAACAAAACCCCCCTTTGACTATAGTCCACATCATTGAATTTACAATATGACAATATTACCCATATTATCAAACGAAATCAGATTCTATGCATGAATTTCAAGAGATCATTCAACCATAGAAAACAGATTTTGTTTCTAATATATGGATAGCATTATAGTATTTATATTAAGATAGAAACCTAAATCAACCTATATTACCCACATATTAGTCAACGACGTGGACCATAGTCAAAGGATGTTTTTGAAAATATTTGACAAATATTGAGTGAATTACAAAATTTCTAGTAAACAATGGGGTGAGAAGCAATTTTTTTTGGGCAAATGAGAAAAAGAAAGGTCGTGACCCTACAACTTTTTAAGAGGTCACCCATCCAAGTGCTACTCTAGTCGAGTAAACTTTAACTTTAGGCAGGGATTCTCATGAAATTCTGTGCATTAGTGCTAATATATATGATCACACCAAAACTAGTATATATAATTGAGGATTTAAATTACCTTCTAAAAGAAACTGGAACAATTCCAGCTCTGTACTTGGCAATTTGAAGGAAAGCAGGCTGAGCCATATCAAAATGTTGGAGAGGAGGATTACACCATCCACCATTGTCATTAGATAAAGCTAAGTTAGGTGGGCAAAAATTTGTTGCAGTAATGGTGATTGTTCCGGGGAGGCACCATTGAGGATCGTCGGCGCATTTCATCTCGTAACATGACCCACAACTTAAGCCATTATTGAATAAAGCTGTGCTTAGAGCTGCAGTGTTTGTTCCATAACCTTGACTATACAAATTTCCATACCCACAAGCTCCCCCTGAAATACAAACAAACAAACAAACCTTAAATAAAACCAGTAAGCTTAACAAACAAACAAAAAAACCCATCATTTTTACAAACTTAATTACAAATTGAATTCATAAGAGTAAGGCAATAAGTATTTAAACTAGTACTAACCCATTGTGCCGGAAGCGTCGCCACCGCCGTAAAACGTTGCATGAGCTCTCTCCCAACCACCATAATCTCCATAAGCTCCCGGAAGGTTTAATTTGAAGAGAAAGAAGAAGAAAAGAGGAAGAACAGAGAAGACATGAATGGCCATTTGCAAGGAGTTTTAGAGAGAGAGAGAAAGAAGAAAAACAGGGGAAGAGAGAGAGAGTGAGAAGATGAGTTAATTGGTTTGCTTGGTACTAACAAGAGAGGGGAGGATGGGTATTTATATTGGCAAAGAAGTAGGGCCCCCATAGGAGGCTGGTTTTTGTGTTAGAGAGAGAGAGAGAGTGATGAGAGAGAAAGAGACAAGTTTGCCGTTCTCAGGATTTTGAGGACTTGCCAAAGCCAAGAAAACAGATTGGGAGTTTTGAAATTTTTTAAACACAAAAATTCAAGGGGTTGCACATGCAAATGTTCCAATTGGGTTACCAACCAACCGCTAAGCCCAATGGGCCCTACCTGCACATGCATCTCTCAACCGTTTTCTTCTTTTCTTTTTTTTTTTTTTATTTAATTATTTTTTAAAGTTTTGGTTTTTTGATAAAGTCAAAATAAGACAAATATATTTTCAGTACTGGTCCCTAGAGAATGTAGTGAATTAGTAAGAGGTACCTATACCTTGGTCAACTACGTTTACTTTGACCTGAGAGGTGAATGCCCTTGTGAACCTCATGAGCAATCCAATTCCAACCACTAGGTAGTTGTTTCTCCTGATGAAAAGACCAAAATAACCCCATGGAACTCGCGTATTTACTTTTCTGTGCAATAGTATAAAGTAGTTTGAGAATAGTTCGGGTTAAGGTCCATCTTAGATGGGTTGATAAGTTGACAAGTCAATATTATCAAACTCTAAGGGCACTGTAAGTAGGTACCTCAAACCTTCAAAGCCATAAAAATGACAAGACTAATAAATACTTCAAAGCCTCAGACCCTATACTTCATCCACTAATTTGATGTGAAGTCGAAGATTTAAGAATAGTCGCACAAAATTCCCACGATGCACAAATGATACGCGAAGTCAGAAATCGCATAAAATTTGTGCCACACTTTTACTTAAGAATAATTAACAAAAAAAAAAAGTAAAGCTTAACTAAAAGTAAATTTTTAAGAATCTTATGCTCGACACACTTTTAGTTGAAAAAAAGCAAAGTTTAACTAAAAGTAATTTTTTTAATAAAAAATAGAGTTTTTAGTCAACCTTTTTCGCACAACTCTTACGCGACGGCATAAAAGTTGCGTGGTCGCTTTAATTTTATGCTACCACAATCCTGATGCTCCCCACTAGCCTTGCCCTTGGGTATTAGAAAATGAGTCGGATAACCCTAATGTGAAATGCTAAACTATAATTCTAACTGGTTTAGCTAATGAGTAGAGTTAGTGTAAGAATTGAAAGGTCAGTAGTTACCTACGGGTATCGCGTTGAGTCCGCCCAGCCTTCCAACGGCAAAAAGTTACTAATCGGGATCAAGTCGAGGTGTTAGGTAATATCCTACGTGGCATTATAGATGCTGACGTGTTGGGGTATTGTTGGGACAGTTGGGTCACATGAGGGGGGGTGAAAATTTACTGGCAGTTTGACTTGGACTTAGGGTTAGGTTAGGTGGAGTGGCCGTCTAACTAAGGCGTTCGGTTGGGAGATGATGGTCATACGTGGCAGATTCTGACGTGTACCACCTCTGTTTCACGCTTTACTTGCTCTTTTGTGTGTTTTCTTTTTTTATGCGAGCACAACAACCAAAAACAAAATGTGGTAAAAAGAAAATTAAATTAAAAGGCATCCGCATTTTGTATCTGGGCACGCACGTTATAACACAAATCCTTCTTGCAGGTACTTTGATAATGCCGACCAATTACTCTTGTCAAAGAGAAGGGATCAAATAATCCCATCGTGGCTAGGAGGACACACATGAAAATATTTTAAAGGCTAATTTTCGAGATGTTTTATTTACCAAATAAATCATGAATTCAATTCATTCTCAAACTTATAATCTTATCAAAAGTACTCTTATCTTAAAAATATAATTAAAACGACCATAATACCTCGACTTACGTACAAATTTGATAGTATTTCAAAATTTTAAATTTATTTCACCATGGTTTTTGAGTATGTATTTTACACTAGTCAAGAGTGGAAGACTTTGCCAACAACAGTCGCTTGGCTAGTTGGTTGGCATTTTTGCTCGTGATATATTTTGATATAATGGTTCTTTTAGTGGGACTAGAAATCAATTTTTGTAATTTAAAGTCATCTTCAAAAAATTTATATGACTTTTTTTCCCTAACTTTACGCACTATATTCCCACAAGAAAAAAACACCAAAAGTCTATACGTAAGACCGTGCTAGTGTGACACCACTGTTTGGTGTCAATCATGTCGACACCGGCCCCTTTTTGGCTCAATACAAGGGCTTAAAGCCCACTATAAAGGCTGATATTTTATGAGCATGTTCTCTTCACCATGTAGATCATCGACACAAAAAATTAACCCTTTCTAATACCTCGAATTAGATCAAAAGTTGAACTCTATTACTAACTGTTTATGTTATTTATTTTGCTTACGGTAAGAAATATAGTCCAACTTTGATTTAGTTAAAAGTTTTAGAATAAGTTAATTTTTTGTAAAGATGATCGAGAAAATATTTACAAAATATCGGTCTTTGTCGTGGGCCTTAAGCCCTTATATTGGGCCAAAAGGCCCAGTGTCGATATAATTGACACCAAACAGTCTAGCACTGTCCTGACACATAAGGCATCTAAATCTAAAATAATATTAAAGTCATCAATAGGGACGTCTATATTATTAATTTTGCTTAATTATTTCACTAAATTATTAACACAGTAGTCATACAGATATCATAATTAAATCATATTACAATTATTTATTGATAATTTATTAAAATATTAACATTAACTTTGCAGTATGTCAACTTACACTTGTCGGTGAACGACGTGCAATACGTATGTAACACGTGTTTCATTTTTAATCGCCGATTTCATGAAACAAACAAAAATGTGTTTTATTTATTTAGTTATAATGGAAGAAAACAAGCATGGATATACGGATTGGACGGTTTTGTACGCTAGTTTTTATTAGAAAATCATTTTCAGCAATAAAGAAAATTAATTAATTAATTAATTAATCCTCTTTTGAAATTTTCGAGCATGTACGTGTTTTTTTTTTTAAACTAATTTTTTAGATAGAAGAAAAAAAAAAGGGAGGGCGGGCATTTGATATGGGCCCTACCATGTTAGGGGGCACATGCAAATCCGGGCATTGCGGTCATTTATTATCTTAATACATCATTTTCATCAATTTTGGACTTTTGAAGAATTCAAAATCTAAGTAAATGACACAGGAAATCAAATAAAATGTTGATTTATGATTCCTTGTGTAGGGTTGCAATTGTATACTAGCTTATTCCTTTGACACCAGGTATGGCACCTTTTTGGGCTTTATTGACTCACAAATATTCCACCCACCTTCCTTCCTGGCCTTTTAGACCTGGAGTTAGCTAACCCTAGCACCTTTTAGGAAAAAATAATAAATAAATAAATAAATAAATGTTAGATTGGTTATTTTGATTTTAGGGTGTTTGGCAAGCAGAAGCACTTCTGCTTCTAAAAAAAGCAAAAGTGCTTTTGAGAAGTAAAAAATAAGGAGAAGTTGGTATGGTAAAATATTGACTTATAAGTCTAAAAAAATGATGAGTTATTAGTTGTTACACGGTACTCGAGGAAAAAATTTTGCTCCAAAAAGAAGTAACTTTTTTGCTTCTAGAAGTCACTTTGAAAAAATGTTACCATACAAACTTTTTTACTTTTGACTTATATAAGTCAAAAAGCAACTTCTTAAGTGGTTGCCAAACGGCCTGTAAGACTTAAAATACATTCTTGAAAGATGTGGTAGTTAAAAAGGAGACTAGCATGTCAATGTTAAATGGATCACTTTTTTGTAACCACAATATTGATCTCATCACCTGGCCAACCCACGATGATCATAAGGTTGATTTATGGTGTTGATAATTTTTCTCGTCATGAAGTCATCTTTTCAACCTGTTTTAAAACATCTAACCCTCTGAAAATCAAGAAGAATCAACAAATTTTTACTATTGATTTTCAATCAATTTTTATGGGCTAAGAGCCCACACAGAAGAAGTATGCCACACCATAGTCCAAATAGAGTGTGCTGCATGGCACAAGAAGAAAGAGGGAGTCATCTTGTAACCCTACAGCAGGAGTAGGCAATTGCAGTAAAAAAAAATAGTGATATTCACTTGGAAAAGACAAAAAAAAAAAAAATGCTTTTGTACCCTATAATTAAGGTGAAAATAAATTAAATTAAACAGATAAAACATCCTTCCTAATCCTACTCCCTTAAATCCTTTATTTTTTTCATTTTGTTCCATCAAATCTTCTTTTCATCTGTCCTATTTGGTTTTGGCTGTACTCTGAAAACAATATAATTTTGGGGGGATGAATCCAAAAATCTCTATGAAGATAATGGGATTATCTTTTTTATGAGCATCTTGGTTCTAGGGCAAGGTTTTACTGTATGTAATTATTTATTATTAATAGCTTCTATTTTTTTTTTTTTGTAGAATAAGATAGATTTTATTTGAATTTCAGGACGCCGAAGTTCAGCGCTGAGTCAACATTATGATTTTACGAGATAGGTTGATTGTGATATCCTCGTGGGATGTCGGATATATTTACATGTTTTTCATACATATATACCTGGTCTAAAGGCAGGATGGTCTTAATTAAAGAAAGAAAATAACAAAGTCTGACTGATTTAATGCAGAGGAGTACCATTATTCATTTTGTTTTACGTTATTATCATTAATTTAATGAATTTATAATTAATTTTTTTTAACATGTGGAAAATACTAGAAGTTTAAATCTTGTATTTAAGATGATGAATATGTAAAAGTGGCATTTATAATTTGCAAATTAGATTACATATTGTAAAGTTATAAGGGAAACTGAAAAGAGTGAAAGACCTAAAGAGTGCAACATGGACAAGATGATATTATAATTATATAAAACCAAGAGACTTTTTCATTTTTCTTTGGCTCCAATGGAAACAAAAGTGTATTATTAGTGATTTAACAAATGTAAAAAAAAAAATAAAAAATATGTCAATTAATATCCAAATATTTGAATGAAATAGATTAGTTTTGCAAGATAAATTTTGTGAAAAAACAATTTAAGGCATTGGCTTGATATAGGGTATTTTTGAATTATTGGGAACTCTATAGTAAGAAATTTAAGTATTTGATAGCCGACCGCTTGCCTGGTCTGAAATTGTAAGTTTAAAATCTCACGGCAATAGTACTACTTAATATGATTGAAAGCTATGGACAACGGAAAAGCACCAGGAGGTTATGAGCTCGAGCCCCAGAATACCAACGTGGAACATTTTAAGCGATAAGAAGTAGATAATTGATCTTTTTAAAAAACAAAAGAGACTAAATTCTTTTTGTCAATGTTTGTGATACAGCAATGTAACATCATGTCTCCTTGTGATAAAGTGTTACACTTTCAAATAATAGAAGCACTAATTAAGCTTTACAGAGCTGATATTGGGGCAAAACTCATTTAGGGGTCTTATGAAACTTATCCACAAACAAAAGTAATCTTCTGAAAACACTGTTTATCAGATCAAAAAATTGACATCCACAAGAGCATGTGGATTTATCAGGTAATGTTGTTGGTTAGGAGCCATTGATAGTGCACCTCACAAGGATTGTCTTGTAGTCCCACTTGTTTGAGAGAGAGAGAGAGAGAGAGAGAGAGAGAGAGAGAGAGAGAGAGAGAGAGAGATATTGGTATCCTTCAACATGGAACTGGTCCCTCAACCAAGAGGGTTTGGAGTGGTTGCTTTTTCCTATTGACGGTTATAGTGACAGTTATGAACAGTGACACACTTGAGTTAGCCCAACGCCCCAACATAAACTTCCCTTAGGGTTTGATATCAGATAATAGGGTCCCACCACCATGTGTGTTCTTAATGGGAAGGTTTGGAGTGCCAAGCCAGGCATTATTTATCCAAGAAGAGCTTCCATGTTGGGGATGGGGACGTTTTGATGTCACTGACAAATAGTTTTGAGGCCCTCCACCGTCCTCATGGGATGTTCAGTTTTCCTTTTTTCTTATTTCTCTTCTCTTTTTTCTTTTTTTTTTAATTTTTTTTGTCCTCCTTTTTCTTTACCTTTTTCTTTCTTTTTCTTTTTTGTTGTAGGTACACAGTTAGAGGTATGGATATAGCAATATGCCAATTTCAATGTCCGGGCTCAGGAGGAAGGAACTATACATAAAAGCCCTTATGATTACATAAAAGCCCTTATGAAGCGCGTTGGTATCATCTAACAGGCTTGGGCTTTCAACCCAAAAGACTAGTCTATTAGGTAAACTACACTATCTGAGCAAGGATTTTAATTTAGGGTTTCAGTTGGATTTCCCAAAAACATTTCATGGTTCGAGATCAAAGTCGTTTTGTAAGATTCAGTCTCTGTAAAGGGGACAAGGTTTGATAAGTATCTTATATTGAAGCTGCTTCCAAATGTGGTTAAATAGGTCTTCAAAACTTCAAACATTATGAAACATCATAATTTGTCAGGCTTTGGGGTCCCCAAAAGAAGTTCATCTTGAAAAAACTAACTTTTGTTCATGTTTTTTGCATCTAAATCTTTTGGGGCTCACAATGGTAGATTTGAGATACTTCCCAGTTTTTCTCTTTTTTCCTTTTGCCATTGTATACATCACAGTGAATTGCATTGGAAGGAAGAGATGGAGGAACAAATGGGATCCATTTTAACCCATAGAGAAGTGGTCAAAATCAAATCCCCGGTCAGATTTGGATCGTGCAATATTTTGGGTTTAGGTATTTTAAAGAGGTTAGGCCCTGCCTAATCAAACAAGGTTTCCACCATTGATCAATCAAAGAAAAGAAAACAAATGAAGCAGCAAGGAAGAAAAAGGGGAAAAAATGAACATAAATATGGCATTATTTTCAATTCAACCAAACAATTAGAATTTTACACGAACCTAATCCTACTATTTCCCATTTTCTTCCTTTCTTTCCTTCCCCCAATTTTCCTTGGAATGAACTATAGTTTCATTTTTTTTTTCTTTTTTTTTTTCGATTGGAAAAGAATCATAAATAGGTTCACCACCTATTAAATATGAACTAAATCAACAGTTCTGGATTACATACCGTGATTATTATTGTAATCCAGTGATTTCTGTTTCAACAAAGGCTTGGATAGAACTCTGCTGACATCTTAAAGGCCATAACATCTTCAATGACCATAACAGACTCCCATTGTGCTTCTGCCTCTTTCATGTCAGTGTTGCATCCCCACACACGAACTGCAAATCGTCGACACTGTGGAGATGCTGCTCTTAGATATGTTCTGTACCAGTCAACAACATCACTCTTCCGGATACTTTTCAGTTCCTCAGCTTCTTTCTCCGACATATCAAACACGTACCTGGAGATGAACACCATTTTTTGAGTTCATAAAATAGTACCCTCAAAGATTCCAGAAATGTCTTGCATTTGAAACCACGGGATTGATTGCAATGCTCTGATCAGGTTGATTTTTATTTATTTTTACCAAAGAGTCTGTGGGTCCAAATTGGGACCATCGAACAGGAACTCCAAACTCCTTCTATTTGCAGTTTGGCTTAATAATTCATTTTAAGGATATCGATTACTATCTAGCTTACAAAGGAGGAACACAAAATAGTACCTCTTATCCACAATTTGATCCCAAAGATGATTGGTTTCGTATTGGAGTGATGGATCCTTCTCCAATTTCTTTGCTATCAACCCACTTTTGTAATTTTCAAAGGATTCATCATCAAGCTTATCCTGTAATGGCCAAAAATCTTTCAGACAGATACTGAAAAGCAATTTCTAGTAGTTTAACTAAAGATTCAAAAGGAAATGTTTATACAGTAAACAGTAATGAGGCGGAGCCAACTATTGCATATTTTGGGTGTTTCCTTTTTACCCGTGGACATACTATTTCCTATATCCGTTGGAAAGAACCCAACAGACCAGACTACCAAGAAGAATTTCAGCATATAAATCTGTTAGATAGGACACCTCAAATTGTGGGTCCACAGCTCTCACATGTCATCCAAATACATATTGTCATTGGTGGACTTCCCTTTTGTATAATAAGTGATATCTCCTCATTGAACAATACATATATGATTAGGGGTGGGACTCGGGCGGGTTGGGCGGGTTAGAGGCTTTGGACATGCCACGCCCATACTATACCTTCGTGTGCCCAGAATGCCCATAGAACCCACAAAACCTGGAAGGAGTTACCCACACATGGCCCGTGTAAGTTTCTCGGGTTCTTCGGGTTTCTCGGGTTCTTCGGGTTGTCGAATTTTTAATAAATTTAGGTGATTAGATGAGCTTATTAATACCAAAAATAATAACAAATAAATAACAAATTTAATTATACAAAATATCCTTCATGGTTTCAAAAGATAAACAAGCTAACAATAATTGATATGCTCACATAATAAATAAATTAATAATGATTTTAAAATCTTTCGAGTTTTATTTATTAAGTGACAAAAAATCTTTTTAACTTTACATAAAATGAGACACGAGGAAAGTTTTTTTTTTGATCTTAATACTTCCACTCTATATTGGTAATTCAATATATTTATCTATTTATATCTTTCAAAATATTCTTCACATGTTAGAAATTAATTAAAATCTTTATATATTTATTTATATATAAGTTTCTCGGGTTGGGCGGGTTGTCCGGATTGACAATTATTTCTACCCACGCTTGCCCAAATTCAACTTTGGGTTGGCAAAATGATGCCCTTAGTTGCCCAAATGCCCAACAACCTTTGTCCACGCTTATCCAAATACCGGGTCGGGTTCGGGTTGGTCGGGTTGACCCAACCCAAGTCCCACCCCTATATATGATACATTGCTTAAGGCATTGAACAAAAATCTTCAGCAAGACTATGTTGATAGAAAGTTAATATTAGACTTCCTAAGAGTTAGTTGCATACCAGTAACTCCTGCAGGCTATCTATGAAGTTGTCAATTCTCCCCTGCAAGTAGACTGGATTGTACTTGGATGATTGAACAATGAAGCAAAAGCCCAGTACACGGTATGTTACACGTGGGCTACATTGAACAGTATAACCAAGCTGCTCTTTCGTCCTGCGCCCCACATAATTGATGATATGGTTAATTAAATCAGACATCTTAAATACTCACTTTCCATTTTTAATGACGATGCAAGTCCTCTGAACATAAATATGACACTTCTAGCTTTTCCTATTATAGACCCCTTTTTTCTGGACTTCTGGCATTTTAGTTTTTCTGACTGTCAACAATACAATACATCCTCGGGTTATAATAAGCATTCGACCAAGTGATCAAACTTTTGTGTGGGGAATCTCGCCATCTCGAAGGTTAGACGAGTTGGGTGGTCTTCACAAATTATAAAGAGATTGCCCAGTCCAAATTACTCCAAGCCGAAGACTACATACCTTAGCTGATCAAAAAGTGGTTCATCCACAATATCATCAAAAAGATCTGCCAGGGCTCTCAATTTGGTAGACTCCATGCCAATGTCCTGCTCAATTTGAAAGTAAAGCTGCAAGGGAACACCAAAAACAGACAAAAGCAAAATCAAAGGTTTTAAGAGACCCAGTATGCTTCTTGATAAATCAAACGAGGTAAACTTTTGGCAGTCCACTATTTCAATTACCTCAACAACAGAATTTACTTCCAGCTTATTCTTCACACGTACATCTCTAACAAGGTTCGAACCCGATGGAAGACAAATAACACGTTCTTCATGCCTTAGTTCCATTGGAAGTGGTTGTACAGAGAAGTTTCTTCTAAAGATATCCGATATACTGATTGCTTCTTCCTCTGATAAATTACCATGGCAAAGGCACTCGACATGCAACTGTCCGAATGCAGGAAATGAAAAACAATAATCCAGCATCAGAAAAGAAACTAAAATGAAGGAGACTTGAGAAAAATACTGGCATATTTTATGACTCTCCTGCCCTGCCTATGCTGTACATCTGGTGCATGTGCAGAGGAAGAGTGATCTCACTTTCTTGTGGACTACCCTAATAGATCCGAGAAAAAGAGTAGACCCTTTTGTATGATCATATCAGTTTGAGTGAACATCACTTCGGATTTTCAGACAATTGCAAAAACAGTGCACAAACAGGGAAGGCAGCCTATAAAACTGAAAATCAAGATCATTTAATTAGTGTTATGGGAATCTGCAATCTCCTAACTTGGACCTATTAAATGACAGGTCTGTGTCATACATGTGTCATACGAATCACTAGTGCCTTTAGTTGGAGGGCCAGAACAAAGTATTCAGGACCCAAAAAATGGTCAAAGAATTATGTTGTCTCACATCAAAAATATAAAACTAAGGAAAGCACACCAATAGAGAATAAGATCACTGACTCAGGTACCTGGGAAAGAAGCTCAGGGATAAATCCATCCAGATCAGCAAGAGATAAGTCAGAAAGACAAGATAATTTGTCATCTGCATCCCAGAAATCCTCACGCAGGACTTGTAGTCTCAAGTATGATGAATGATTTAAAGGCTTCATATTTGTGTTTCTTAAAGATCTCTCCATGTCCTCTTTAATAACCTGTTACATTCCATCTCAGTTAATCCACCCTCTGCACACTGGAAATCAGAGTAACTTACATCTAGCATCAATCTGCGGACAGAGAACAAAGCATGCACTGCTCATATGGTTGATTATTTTGGATAACCAAATGATTATGTGTGTACTATTAGCCGATAAATCTGATCAGCATTGAAAATTCAGGAAATATGTAATCAGAAATTTAGAAGATAGGATTTTGTATTCCTAACTGGTGATGCTCAGATAAAACCATGCACACGGACACAAATACGGAAAGCAGAGGCTGCCAACATTTTCCTAAATCTGGGATACAGATACAGCCAGTAATATCATATCTATTCCCTAATGTATGCACAAATAAACAGATAAATAAACATATAAGAAAAAAGAATTTAATAATCAAAAGGGTTGGGATCCATTAAATGATATGACAATGCTGACTAAAATTATGAATGCTCACTGAGCCCAGGGTAAGCAAGGTCTCCTCTCCGTAAAATCATCTAGACCAAACATCAGCCACCTTCCGAAACTTCTAGCTATGCCGAAGTTGGCTTGAAGTTAAAGCACTCTAGGTTGTCCATCTGACTGCTAACTTCAAGTTCACTTATTTCAGGATTAGAAGTTTCAAAATGAACTGACTTTTTGTGAAGATGACCTCAATGATGAGTAGATCATAGTCACACAAACATCAGCCCCCTTGCACATTTCCATCTGGGCCAAAAGGCCATGAGGAATTTTGGGGATCAAAGGTATCCTACCCCGCAGGGAGGAGGTTCAACCGATGCATCTCTTACAAGATCTCTAACAGCGAATAAGTTAGATTCTGGGAGGATATTTGGTGTGGTGAGCTGCTCAAAGAGAGATTCCTGATAGTGTTCTCTCTTTCTTTAAAAAAAGCTTGCCATGGTGTGTGTAACGAAGGACAACTCGAGTTGCCATTTGCTAGTTGGGGTGGAATTTGGGTCTTAGACGCAACATGAATGGTTGGAGGTAGTAAAGGTGGCAGAACTAATTAACATACTCAATTCTTCACAGATCACATAGGGGGGAAATGATAAATGTCTCTGGAAAACGAACAAACAAGGGACTTCATGGTAAGATCATTCTACATGGAGTTATGTGATTATGTCCATTTCCAGTTGAAGATTTTCCAGCCAAGAAACTATTTAAGACCTGCATTCCATTGCGAGTGATTTTCTTCTCATGGGAAGGCATGCCTAGGTAAATCCACACCCATGACACATTTCAAGCTAGGGGAATTTTTCTTATTAACTGCTGCCCATGTGTTAAGTGGAGCCAGAATTGTCGTATCACCTTCTTTTCCAATGTAAGGTGGCCTCGACACTGGGCTCATTTCTTGAGTCTCTTTGACTCTAAATGGGTCTTTCCAGGCTCACCTATTGAGGTGGTCCACTCTTGGAGTTATCCAAGGCCGCCAGCAAAGTCAAGACTTCTCTTGAAAATAGTCCTTTTTGCTGGAAGCCCGAAATGTGGAAGATCTGGCGTGAACTGGAGGATTTTTTAAGGAAGGAGTTGGACATTGAAAGGATCATCTTAAGCGTGAAATCTGATTGCTATCTTTGGGCCTCAGCTGATGGCTTGTTTTGGGTAGCACAATTTCAGGATTTTGTTTTATCTTAGGACTCTCTTTTAGTGTGAGTAAGTCTTTGTCTTAAACACCTAGGGGCATGGGGTGTTGAGGGTTCGTGTGTCACTGGGGTTTGATACCGTTTTCTTTTCTTTTCTTTCTACACGCATCCACCTTTTTATCATTCTCTGCCATTCTGGCCTTATTAATAAATTTCACTTATATAAAAAACAGTTATTGTGGGCGCTATTTATATAGAATAATGCTAAACTTACAGCAAGTCCTACAGCAAAACGAATCCGGCGGTGGATGAGTGATTTTCACAAACCCTCGAGTTTTGCACCCATTTTAAAATGATAAATAGCCAGTATGAATAGTCGTTGCTGTAGGTTTTGCTGTAGAACCTGTTGGAGGTGTAGCATTACCCATTTATATAAGAAGCTCCAAAAATGAAAATTAGATTAATTCAACTACTCAATCAATAAAGTTCAAGGTTTACTTTATTCTTTTCTTGTGGATTCAAGGGAAAAGAAACCCGTATGGATTCGAAGTTCATTGACTAGTTTCAATCATAGGCATTTAGCTGCATCAGGTTCATTAAATAAAAAATGAAAATTGGATTAATTCAACTACTCAATCAATAAAGTTCAAGGTTTACTTTATTCTTTTCCTGTGGATTCAAGGGAAAAGCAACCCTTATGGATTCGAAGTTCATTGACTAGTTTCAATCATAGGTATTTTGCTGCATCAGGTTCATTAAATAAAAAAATGTTTTGAGAATGCATTTGATATATTTGCAACCCATATACAAGATTGATAGCGTAATATTGAACTTTGTAATTTTCTCAACTAGCAGATTAGAGAATACGCAAGTAGTCACTAGTGAGAAAAGATAACTAGATAAGTACAAGAAATGATCTAAAAGATACAAGCAGCTATTATGGTCATACCTTAAAACGATCATCCTTCGGCAGAAAAGATTTGGCTATGGACAAAATTTTAGACAATAGAACTTGGAGCTTATCGTTGAAACCATAGATTTTTAGCTCAAGCTTGTCCCCAATAATAGACAAGGAAGTATCCAATTTGGTAACACCAGCCTGCACATAAGAGTTTGAAGATTCATGACGTGTGCACCTAAGAGATTGTAAATTGGAAACCAAAAAAGCTAAACAGAATTGATGATCAACATTCACCCTCTGCTGGCAACCCACCTTCAGAGTTCATTCAATAAGACAACCATTCAGAAAAGAATTCTTTAATAAATAGGGCAGAATAGATTCATACATGGTAATTAACATTACCTGATACAAAATCTCATTCAGCTCATCTTTAAGAAGATTTACAAATAATTCAGTCAGAACACTACTTTTTACGTTGCTGTATCCTCCCTTCACAGTTATGAGGAAATAAGTATTTGCACGAGGAACTTTGAAGGTCCGGTCAAGCTTGTACCAGAACTTCATCAATGGTAGGTCGATTATGCATGTTGGAAGGTATACATTTGAATCATTATTAGAGGAGTTAGAACTGCGGATGGAAAAGTCACTTGGAATGAACTCATTTTTCAAAGGTATATGCAAGGACAGATCAATTTCTGGAGGATCCCTCCAGAGCTCCAACAGTGATGGTGAAATATCTTCTTCAATATATTTTGATCCAAACCATGGTTCACATTGAATATCTGAAACAAGCAAAGAAAAATGAAGTTAAACACTGCAATAAATAGTTTGCACTTAGGATACTCATATAGTTGATTATCATGCATACACTAGTTTAAAGAATCTACAGTTATTACTAACGAAAGAAAGAAAAAAAAAATTGTCAGTCAAACAAAATGTAACATTCTGGAGTTAATGTAGGAGCGCCAATGGGTACTCGGTTACCTGAAAACAAAAAAGAGCACAAACTGATTTTTCCAGTTTTGGTTCTACATATTTGAGTATCGGAATTGTAAGGAATTAGAACCATTAGTATTCTAAATTATTTCAATTATGGTTCTTTGGTATCCCATAGATCCAGAAATATGATTTTTTTCCCTCGAAATCTTTCTATAAAATTTAAAATATAAACTTTTAAGTAGTAAATATGCGAGAATCTAACTGAATGGAACCAGAATGGATTATCCCGGTTTCAGTTCCACCTATTTGAGTGACAGTGACCAACAAGAACCAGAACCAACTTTTTAATAGGCTGTGGTTCCAGGTAGCTCAATAACCAAACCCGAACTGACCCATTGGCACCCCTAAGTTGAAAGGAGATGAAAACCAAGATTGCGTTCTTGAAAGAGTTCAACAGAAAAAGTAGAATCCAATTTAAGTTTTAAGCATGAAGTTTGCAGCTGAATATGACTAATTCCCTTGATTACGTTAGGGATAAAGTAACCAATCTGAATATATTGTCTAGACACACCCCTATGAGTGCAAATTGGAGAGTGGACTCTCTTTCTTAAAAGAGTCCTCTGAAATAAGGGTAAAGGAAGAAGTCAATAAAACACTACGTACAAATAAGCATTGTTCATCAGTCATCACTAATGAAGATTTTGTATAGGCTCTCTTGGGGTGACAAATTTGAAATTTTGTATTCTCTTGGCCATCATTCTTATTGCGAATCTGGGAGCTCGAGCAATTTTGTGGGGGAGTGTGTTGGTTCTAGGCCTCATGTCTATGGGGAATGGGGCCTATTGAACTAGCTGCGGAAATGTCTGTCAATTATTTTCTTTTCTGGTAACATTATTGTAAAATTCTTTGCCTCCAGGCCAATTCTTAATAAAAATTCTCTTATAAAAAAACATATATAAAAAAATACAAATGGATTACATTTACAGTCCATGGTACTGAACTCAACCAACTACTACGATACAGCAGCACCATAAGCTTATTTCTTTTCCAGGCATACCAAAACTATAGATAAAACAAATAAAAAATTATATGTCGACCAATCTAACAATGAGAATCAATTAACCAAAAGATCTGACCTCGTTGTGTGTTTGTTTAGCTCGCACCATCACAACACTAGGATAATAAAAGGCATCAATGTGTGTTTCCTCTATTTCCAAGTATTAGTTATAGATGTTGGTTCCGACAATTTGATAGGTCTAACCTAGGATATATAGTAGACCAAATACCAACCCAAGCAGATGAATAAGATCATCCAATTGATTCCAGTTTGGCCTAAAATATCTTGTAATTGTAATTGATATCATCACACAATTATATGAGCGGGGCATTGTCAGGATCCACAGATTTACCCCATTAAAAACATCATCTATGTGTCTTAAAACTACAACAAGTTTTCACGTTTAAAGTCCACAGGTTTTAAAAAAATAGTTGACCGAATAGGCGACTAGCATTTAGAAAGAATTAAACTATTCTGTGATTTTCTAGATGTGAGAAACAAACATATTCTGAAAAGAAGGAAAAGTGTCACGGTAACAAACTCCATCAAAATTGCAAATGCACTTTTCAAATGGCATAACTCCGCAAGCACCTTACAGATAGAGTAGGACAGTCTTCCCACCATCCTCAGGTGACAAATGGGAAGGATTTCTTGCTTCTCACTAAATATATAGTACATGTGAAAGTATCCTGCAGCTGTTTCTCAATTAAACAAGATTTTATACCAAATCTAACAAAAACAATTTGATAGATGGATAGAAGACTAAAGAGATAACAATATACTCTGCAGTAATCAACTTAAGTCCCACAAAGTTACCTTTCGAGTTCATATCGAAAGACTTCGACAAAATGTCAACCCTCATGTTTTCAGGAGTAAAAAAACTCAAAACATGTTTCACCAAATTTGCATCCCAGATTTCGTATGCATAATCCCCATAAATGATGTGTTCATCTGAATATAGAAGCAAATTTTCTGCAACAAAGAATGTTCAAAGATAGTTAGACACAAACTTAAAGGTATCCATGCTGACCATTAAAACTGACTATTTTGTTATCTAAAAATAATATCTAGAGAACGATAAATTACTAGATTGCATCGATCTGAACCTTCAGCAGATACAATTAGCACTCTAAGGTAATTGGCATTCTATCTTCAGGGTTACTACACCACTAAACGGAAAAGAGGAAAACAAAACAGAAATGCTCCTTTAATAAAGGTCCACAAGAATAGCAGGTTTTGTTAATTGTACCAACTTTTGAAGGATTTATTAATAACGGGATCACTATGACCACTGATCTTGAGCAAAATAAAGTGCAAGCTCGAATCTTTCACGTAATGTTAATATAATTCTGACTCAATGAGATTGAAACTCCAGAACACTTTCTACTCAGGTCCTTCATCATTACTACCTACTTTGATATAGAGAAACAGGAAGCCAAAGGATAAGGGTTGATGAAACCACTCCACAGAAAAGAAGAATTTCCTATCCAGGAAGCTCAGTTTCCAGGAATTCAACCGAGCAATATCTGAATATCACATGCAAACAGTTAAAAAGAAAAAGGAAGAAGAAGAAAAGAAATACCCTTGATCAAAACTCTCAATTTATGAAAATTTACGATTAACAGAAACTTCAGAAGAAAAAAATACCTTAGCTCAAGTTTTGGCATAAGTGCATCAACATCGAATGACTTAATATTTACTAAGAATATTTGCTCAATTTTAACCTTTTCACTTGTATCTCTTAATCTATTAAAGTATGCCATGTTGCTCATGGAGCAATTTTTCCTTGCACAGAAGTCAAGTGTTTGGCCACCACAAGGTAGTGTTTTTTCCCTTTGAGATCATCATGATTACATGATAAGAATTTGGAAATACAATTTGGTTATAAGGACGCAGGACCAAGAATGAGTATGGAAAACTTTGATTGAAAAATTATGAGTACAGCAAACTGAAACAACGATAGGAAGGCAGCTGAAGGTGAACTTAAAGCTCAACTTCACAGGCAAGGAACATGCGTGTGGATAAAATTGTTAACCAACAATATATTATTAGAATACTGGAAGCTAATGTCCTTAGAACATGGATAGTTCAACCACACTCTTACCTAAGGTTGATTTAGAACAGTATCACAAAGCAAATCATGATAAACGACCAAAGTAAACCAAAAAAGAAACCTGCAAGTTCTGCAGCATAATCATCCTGGGGCTGTTCCTCTGCAAATCTAAATTCCATATTCCCAATATCTTGGAGTTCCTTGAATATCCATTGCTGAGAATCAGTTTGACGCAATAATTTAAGGTACTGATAGACAACCCCAATGACCTCATAAACCTGCCAAAGGAGCATATGAAAAATATACATTAAAAAAAAAAAACAAGAAAGTAAACAAAGGCGCCAAATAGACACATTTGAACCAAGATAAGAACCTTTCTCATGCCAAAAGATAAGTAAAAAAGTACCTTCTCCAAGCCAGAATCCATTAGGTGTATAGACATGCTAAAGATGTAAGCTATAGAAGATCGGTGCATTCCTTCTTCCCCCACGCCAGCAGATAACGAAGATGCCCATCCTTTAACTTTTAGAAAAAAGAGCAAGCTTCCCTTTCCCTCTGAAAGTAAAGTTCCGCCTTGTTAGTTTCATCATTGCTAATGATTTATCAGCCGGCAAGACCAACCTTCCATTGAATACTGTGTACACTATACAGCTGTACCTTTCTTTATCAGAACAAATAACAAGGACCAGTAACACGCAAGCATGTGAAATTCTATATGTATGTAATTGCATTACGCAAGCACATAAACTTGAACACAATCACATCTAAGTATGTGGTCCTACTTTCTAATATTGAAGTATTTGCTATCTCTCTCTGAAACCCAAAGCTTTGTGCACTCTTCTTGAAATCCACTGTTGGCAGCAAAGTGTTAAATCCTACTAATACCTCCAGATTGCTTAGTAGAGCATGAAAGGTATATAAGCAACCAAAATCTTCAATAGGATAGCATGACATATACAGCAGGAAAAAAAACAAATAAATAAATAAGGATCATGGCATGCCCGAACATGTCATTGCATCATCATCAACTTTCAAAGATTTATTCTTATCTTGTCTGGGACCACTTTGACAGAAATTGATACTTCGAGGTCTAAAATGGTAGAGGCACCCAGCCGCCGTTACATATCAAGGAGATTCCCCTAATTTTAACAGAAGGATAAACCATAAAAGATGCATTTCAGGGATTAAATTTTATTGTATAACTGTTTTTAGTTTTAGTTCCACAACACCTCTCAAAATAAAAGCTAGGAGAAGAACTGATCTTGGAAAATGCAAAAGAGAAAAAGTGATAACTTGGCTTCACTTTATGTCGAATGCCTACTAGTACTTACATCGAAATGTTAAAGGATGATGCTGTCTGTGGGCAGGCTGCTAGTACCATATAATTCCTAATGTGTCTAAAGAATTAATCATATGCTCACTCCAATAAGAAAAACATGTTGAATATTTTATCTTTAGCTGTTCAGCTATCCACAAATTTGATTCAAATAATAAAATGATGATAAAGTGCTCCAAAGTGTACGTCATCCGGTAATCGATTCAAGAATAACGACTTAGAACATTCACAATGAGTATCCTCATGCTGAACAAAATGAAGCAATAGAGATGCGAAAAACTTATGTTCAGATTATAAAAAAACATGTGAAAAACTTATGCTAGTAAAAATGGCAAGTCCTGTTTCACATGCAGTGGCACATGAGTTGTCTGAATGTTTTGTTCAGGTCTATTATTCGCAGACAAGTCAGAGCATCGAAATTCTTTCAAATTGTAGGAAACCAGATGCTTGTTGACAACTACCACAGTGAACATGTCAGACAAGTTCAGTGAAACTATGGATAAATAAATGCACTCATCTAGACCATAGATATACCAAATAGTCCAATAGGCTCATAATAGGCATTGACAATGTTAGTGTCTGAGAGACGAAAGAATCAGAGGACCCCCATATAAATGTATGAGTAATGAGTTGTTTAAGAGTTCACCATGAACTCAAACTCTATGCGTACATGACTAAGAGGGTGTTTGTTTTCCTTATTTTTTAGATCTTAAGTCTGAAAACTTTAAATTCTAGGCTTCAGATCGTTTGTCTCTTCTTTAGAAAGTGTGCTTAGCTCTGAAAAAAATAAGTGAGAGGAGAGCCACTTAAAAAATAAAAAAGTGGTGAGAGAAAGAGTCACTTAAGTGACAGGGTCCACATACTTAAAAAATTAAGACATAAATTAGATAAAATCAAACAACTTTGTTCAGATGAATCAGATCTCTAAATAATCATCAAATCTAAATAGACTTCAAATCTGAAGTCTTAAAAAAACAAACAACCCCTAAATTTAATGGCAGAAGTTAAGAAGTCATCTATTTCAAAATACAGAGCATGAAAACAGTACTCAAGTGTCTCATGAAGCAAAAGTAATATCCGAAATAACAAATCAGTGGAAACATTCCTTGCAGCAATTTATATGGCAGGATAACCTTCCCAGGGCAATAACTAGAAACTGAAATATTATGACAATCAGATGATAACGTAATTTCACTAAGAGACTTCATTTGCAAAACCACAACAAAAAAGCATGTTAAACTGAAGTTAAGAAGACCATCAACTGAATGCACTACAATAGCTAACAAAGTATTAACCAGATCGCATATTCTAATTTCTTTAAATTATTGAGAGACGAAGGTGGTTATTTTGAATTCCTCAATATAAATCTTCAAGGACAAGAAATAGCTTACCATGCCCCATGAGATGGGCTAAGTAGTCCTCTGGTTTCTTGAGATATTCTTTATGAAGACATGGCAATGTCCATGTTAAATTGAGATAATGAAGATCTTTAACAGCCTGTAACCTGTAAAGTTTACCAGCTTTCCAGATAGGAACCTGCCACTGAGCTTTTATCTCTCTCTGACGCCCTGCGTTGACATTACTGAACAATTCCTCCACCCAATCCTCAAGTACATCTAGAGACTCTGCAGCATTAGGCAACAGCATAAAATTACGAAAATAAGTCATATTAGCTTCAATTTCATGAAAAACTTCTATGACTTCTTAATCCCATCTCATCGAATTTTCCAGGGGTTGCTATTTGGATATTTTTATTTTGAAGCAGAAGAATTAGTATCCATCATGTATTTGATCTTAGAAACAACTAATCCAGAGATCTTGAGTCAATCCATTTGGAAAATTTGGCCTGTAGGTTGGATTCCAATTTAGGAAGACCTCATCAAAATCTCTGTCTCAGCTCTTTATCAAGCGTCCTTCTATTTTTTGTATACGGTTATCAGTATTCTTCTACTTTTTCTTTAATGAAATTTCATTTTTAATATCTAAAAAAAAAATTAAAAAAAAAAAAAGCAACTGTTTGTTTTTTTGCCCCTTGATACTTTATTTAAGATTTAAAATGCCAATAACTAGATGTAAGCAATTATTTTTAAATAATATCATATCCCCAAATTCGGGTATTCTGAAGTCGTTGCACTGAACACCTTCCACCCATTCAAACACCGCCACGTGTTCCCATGAAACTGTTTCATAGATCAAGATAAAGAATAACAAAGCAATTGAGAAGAGAACCAGCGTTTACTGCATCCTTCAACCACTCACTCCAATTGCCGGTTTTACTTTTAGCTAAAGAGATGTCCAGTTGGGAGTTTTGGGTACCCTATTGTGTGTACCCCCATCTTTTTTAAACAGTATATTTGTTCAAATCTTACTTGTCCCTTTTTTATGATGGTATGGAATAAAATAGTAAAAAAACTCACCTCCTCCAATGACAACTAGTTTCATAAAACCACCATGGTAATTTTCTCTGTACAACTGCAAAATTTGTTCCCGTAAATTAATTCCATTCTCCATTGCATCAACCAGGCTCTTCTTATTCCCTTCCATAAAAGTACAGAACAAAAGTAATCTTATATTAAAAATAAACAGGACAAATGCATAATACCAAAAAAAAAATTTAATAATAAGTAAATTCGTTAAATTAGACGTTCAAGGGGCGTTACAAGATGTTTACCCCAAGAGAATCTGTTAAAAGGGTGACCAGGAGTAGATGTATGACACTGTAGTTGTTGAAGACGACAATGATCATTCTGCAGAACCTGATTAAATTCTATGCTCAATTTCGTATCACAAGGGCCACACGACAAGATTGGAAAGTTAGCTAATACTGAGAATACTTATTTAATGAAAAACAAAACAAAAAAGAGCACGCGAATGACTCAAATAAATTTGGCAGCTACCTGAATCGACAGCTATAACCTCCCGTTCCATAGCTTCAGCCTTAACTAAAGGTGAAATAAAGAATTGAGAGAATCTGAGGACAGAGGACAACATTGAACCAACATTAAGTCTACATTGACAGACTCTAATTGTATGTAAAGAAGAAAAGAAAACAATAAGCAATGGATAAAATAAAAGAAGATGTAAACTGTAAAAAGATAGCCCTACGACATAGAATAGGGTGAAGTAAATAAAAGAAAATAGGTCATAGAGAAAGAAAAATTACATCCATGATGAAGGATAAGAGAAATAGAATCATAAATATGTGATCCTTAGGTTTTTCTACAGAAATGGAAAAGTAAAAAATAAATAAAAAAGACTGAGGCCAAACCAGTTGCTATAAATTTTACCCTGCTTTTTTCATAATAATGTAAAGTAGATAACTGTCTCCAAAATGAATTTGGCCTTTTCACTAGTACAATAGGTCTCTTTTTTTCTGATCAGTTTCTGAAAATTCTAAAATAGTCGGCAAACTGAAAAAGGATTTGTGTCACAAGGAGATAAAAAATAGTGAGAGAAAGAAAGAGAGGTTGGACTAAGTAAACCTGAGAGCAAGCCAAAAAAATCCAGCCTTGCTAATTTTTCTTTTGATAATTCCCAGCCTTGCTATACATTACTAATAATTTTTTTGGTGCTAACAACTCCAACGAAAAGGAAGAAAAAAAAATTTTGATGGAAAGATCAGAATTCACCTTTTCAATGCTCCCTTAAGAAACTCCCTCTTAACGTCGAAGTGGTAGCAGGTATGCTCACTTTCTGTGTAAGCATTTGATGAACCCCCATGCTTGGACAAGTAACTATCATACTAGAAGACAAAAGAGTAAAATTGGAGGTTCATAGCCATTAAAAAACCAGTCCAGTCATTATATTGTTAAAATTCAAGAGAGCAGCATATATAGATATGATTTCAGCCAGTTCACAACCCACATAATGCATTTCCAGACCAATTAAAAGCTGATACAAAGAATAGTTAATCAGAACACAATTTCTGTACAAGTTAGATGGAGATATTAAATTTTCATGTCATTATCAATATCTAACAACAGGATGAATTTAAAACTAAGTTAAAAATAAAATCACTTCTAGTCACAAAATACCATAGAACTTTTTATTCCTAATGATAGGCAATGGAAGAAGGTCACTTCATGGTGATCATAGAATTAAAAGACCAGCTGAATAAGACCCACACCAATAGGTCAAAAAGGCAAGCAATGAAATAATCACTAGCCACCATAAGCTCATTTGAGATCTCTCCCCTGCATCTTCTACATATTATGACCATTGCTAACCCTAATGCTTATACATAACTACCTTGCAAGTTCTATAACAAAGAGTCTATCTACTTTCTTCAACAATCAGATGATTATAGTTCATTTCTTATTTCTCCTAAATTTCGTCATGTGATTCTTGGAGCTCCTAGAAATGTCATTTATATGTAAATATCTTCTCTTTTTTTCTATTTTTTATCAGTATTTAGTTTAATATTTTCCTTCTCAAATGTCAAAATCATATGGTATTGGTTAGCAGAAAACTACTGAAGTATGACATATTTTACACAGTAAGTATAAACAGTTTTTGAAGCTACAGAAATGTCTAATCAATGGTACAACAGAAACATACTCTCACTAATAACAATGCATTTCTCAAAAAAAAAAAAAAAATTTAAACTATGCACTCTTGACTCGAACATGCACTCATCGATTACAATCAATTAACATAAAATCACAAAAGACCACAACGACATTGTTTTACCTAAAGGAATAAGTGAAGGTGCTCGTCAACTACAATCTCCCTATATCCGTGTCAATGCTCAAATGACAAAATAGCCATAAAAGTACGATGTACAATAAACGATAACTAAACTATTTTAAAAAATACTTAACACATGAAATAAACGGAACGGCAACACCTCTTATTAGATTGTCAGGGTGTCAACGTGTCCGATAATCCGTAGATAAAAAATGGAACACTATTATTTGCACATGCGAGATTGTCTTTGTTGCACAGCAAAACAAACAGAACAGTTTGAGAGAAGTATATGAAGTGACAAATCTAGCAACTTTTTATGGTTAACGAACTAAAAAAGAAATAAAATAACAAACCTCATTTTCGTCCGGAAATTCAGCACTTCCCATGAAAAGCATGTGTTCTGCAAAATATAGACGTTGTAAGTAGTAGTGCTTACACATCAAACGTACACTCAAACAGATAATGTTTCTTCTTTGTCATTTATTCACAATACCCTGAGAACTTCAAGCAACATATCTGCCTATACAGTATGCAAAGGTCAGACAATTTCGATAGTCACAGGAGCACCAGCTAATTTATATGAAATCTATTTCGGAGTTTGTTCTTTTCTATGGCTTAATTTCTGTTACAGATTAATACACTTTAAATACTTTTTAATATGCAATGTTGCTGTTTGTTTATTTTATTGTGAGTAATTGAAAGTAGTAAGAACACAAGGGGAACAGTAAATTATGGTTCTAAATTCTAAGGTAAAAAAAAGAGTAAAAAGGTAGAAGGATCAAACCTAGAAAATGAGTAAGACCCTGAGCCTCAAAAGGGTCAGAGAAGCTACCCATTCCTACACACATTGCTGCGGCTGCCTGCAAATATGAAAAAACATACTAATTAGAGTAAACCGAGAAAGATCAATTAACCAAAACAAAAAACAATCTCAACAGGAACATAAACTTTTTTTGATTGGTGCGAATAAAATGCTTGTGGTCTAATTGTTATGAACTAAATGAGACTTTAAAGCCCCAAAGATGCATCGAAAACCTACCATAAGTATTAGAATTAATGGATAATACTCATTAAGATCTGTTTAACATAACAAATTCATCAACCAGAAACAATGCAGTATATAAACCCTAAAAATTGGTATAAAATCCCGAAATGAATACCATAAATACCTCCATTGATGAGGATTACAGACCTTCTTAGTAGGGGGGGCACCAGTTTGTTTCCTCTCATTCAGTTCTTCCTCTTCGTCTTCTTCCTCCTCTTCATCTTCATCATCGTCTTCTTCTTCTTCATCCTCATCTTCGTCTTCGTCTTCTTCCTCATCCTCATCTTCGTCTTCATCTTCTACTTCGCCATTTTCTAGGGTTTTAGAAGGTTCAGGAGGTCCTTCAGGGAAGATTTCTGGATCGTGGATGAGAAGAGCAGAGAGACCATTAGGAAGGCGAAGTACTCTGTACAAACGTCTGTCTGTTGGAGCCTTTATCACAACATCGTCTGAAGAAGAACGAACGCCTGCCATTTTCTTGCTTGCTCTCCAATACAGAGACAGAGGGGGGCGATACAGAGACAGCGAGGGCGTAGTACTGTGTGCGTGAAATGCGAACTGTTTATGTTTCTTTCGGTCCTTCCCCTGTTTTCCTTTTTTTAATGTTATTTTTAGTGCTATTGCCAAGCCACTCAGCCAATACCACGGTTTCCTTTCAAGCCCGTGCACGCGTATTGTGCATGTTTCTTTTTTATCAGAATTGTGGTTTGTATTAATGTTTACATTGGTTTTTTGATAAACAACAAAAGCATAACATTAAGATGAAACCATATTTACATCAGTTTGTATAGCTCTTACATTAGAAACAGTACCAGGAGCTATATCATGAAAAAGTATAGCAGAAAGAAAATCTGGAATATTTACAAGCCAAACACCATTAACCATATGCCTGCGAGCATATTTAGCAAGACAGTCTGCTGCTTTGTTACAACGTCTATTAACATGATTACAAAGATAAAAGTTAAAGTGAGAAAGCAGTTGACAAGCATCTTCCAAGAGACTAAAGTTGCGCCAGTGAATAGTACCCTTGCCAGTAGTAAGAAACAAAATAGCTGCCTTGTTATCACTTTCGATAAAGAGGTTAGATACATGAAGTTGTTGGGCCCATAAAACTGCATATAGTATAGCAAAACACTCCGCATTTTCCGCATCACGAACCTTTAAGCAAATAGATTTGGCTCCTGCAAAACATCCTGTAGAATTTCTAGCAATTAAACCAATGCCTGCAAAAGATGACGAGGAAGACCATGAAGCATCAACATTGATTTTTATGAAAGAAAAAGGTGGTGGCTGCCAAGATGTCAGTGGTTGCGTGGGAATACTTGGGTGTGGAATGTTGAGGTGAGACTAACAACCATTGCTGACATTGAGTGAAAATTCTGAAAGCCAACTGAACAGGATGAATAAACACTCATTGAAAGAGCAAATTGCACCTGGTTTTCCAAATCTGCCAACAAATAACAGCTGCAAGTTCTGGCACATGAATGTTAGAAAACCCAAAGAGATTATGATCATCAAACCAAGACATAACCCAACTACAAAAGTTATGATGAGTCACTTGAGAAAGATTATAATTGAATGGTGGAGAAAACCAAACAGCTCGAGTATAAGGACAATCCAAGAACAGATGAGAAACAGTTTCCAGTTGACTATGACATAATGGGCAAAGATTAGAAGGGAGAGCAATAAATTTAGACAGGTGTTCTCGAGTTGGTAAAGCCTCATTTAAACATTTCCACAAAAAAAGATGGACTCGAGGATGAGTGTGCAAGTGCCAGATTTTGAGCCAATTAACTCCTTGAAGAACTGAATTAGAAGTTGAAGTGGCAGTAGAAGAGAGTTTAGAATAGATAGACTTGACCGTGAAAACCCCGTTTTTGGTAAGAGACCAACACAACCTATCTTCCCCAAAAAAAGGTATCCGAAGTTGAGTAATTTCATGAATGATAGGAGGTGGAAAAGAGACTGCAAAAGCGTAAGATTCCAAGAATGAGAAGCAGAATCAATAAGTTGACTAACATAAGTAAAAGAGTGATTGATAGAGGCAGAAGGGACAAGATCTTTAAGAGGACTAGCCAAAGTGGGAATCCATAAGTCATTCCAAATATGAATATGAGTACCATTTCTGACTTCCCAAATACTATTTTGATGAACTAGCTGAAGACCTGTGAGAATACCCTTCCAAACCCAAGAACTCCAAGGCTGTCTAGAGCAAGAGAAAGGAGACTGATTATGAAAATATTTGGATTTAAGAACTTCAGCCCATAAAGAATGAGGTTGAGAAACAAGTCTCCAAGCAAGCTTAGAAAGCATGGCTGAATTAAATTGAGCGGGGTTTTTGAAACCTAAACCACCATATCGTTTGGGTTTGCACAAATAAGACCAAGCTTTAAGATACAATCCTTTCTTATTATGTTGTTTACCCCACCAAAATTTTCGTTGAATTTTTTCTATTTGGGATAAATATAGGTAGGAAGTTTAAAACTAGTCATGTGGTAAACAGACATAGTTCCAAGGACAGATTGAACCATAATTGAAAGTTTAAGCAAATAGATGATCTAAATGTTAGATTTTGATCTATTTGAAAACTAACAAAAAATTAAACCCTGGGATAATCTTTATTCGACCCTAAAGACAAGTGTAAGATTAGGGAAGGTGCTGGTAGAACATTTGAGAATTCATCTTTTTGTGGGTTATGCAACCACATTGGATGAAGTCGATCGGCTCGCTAACATGCTTTTGTTTAATATTTCAAAAATGACCTCAATCCCTTGCGTGCCTTTGTATTTATTAAAAAGGGGCACGATACCTACACCTATATTTATACATGTTTCATCCACCTATTTTTACACTAAGTGTTCCAACCACCTTCTTTTACATTTTGCTCACACCTAAGGGGCACGGTATAATATCTAAGGGAATTTTTTTTTTCTTCTGATGATGATCTTGTTATATATATATATAAATTTATTATAAGATGGTTGATTTTGAATCTACCCCAGTTTAGTGGTAGTTCACTGCATTATTGTGGTAAACTAAATCTAAACAAGGGCGACTTACAATCCTATGAGGTAGATTTATTTCTATATTTTGTTAGAGAGGGAGAAAGTGCATAGAAGACTACGTACATAATGTAAATAGTGCATTCGTAACCAATTGCTAATGTATATTCATAACGAATCTAATGTATTTATATCCTTTGGATTTTGCCTTCGAATTTGATTTTCTTTATATCATTTTGTACTAATACATCTCTTGTCTCTATGTGAAAAAAAACCCCATAGACCCTATAATTCACATTTCCCCCCACTAGAAACAAATGTTGTGTCTTTGACCCATTTGTAATTGTTGAAATAGACGTTTAGTCCCTTTATTATGTATGATATGCATGTCTAAAACTGATTACTGTATTTTTAGTGTTTTTGTTACTGTATTTTTAGTTTATCTTTCGGGATTGATCCTTAGACCGGCCTGTAGACGTAGAGTATAGCTATATGTCATGGGTCCGGGCTTCCAACCCAAAAGACTAGCCCATTAGGTGGAGTTGACCCAAACCCATATTAACCCCAAGATCACCCCTTCTCCATCCGATGTGGGATTATTCCCATTTTTGGGAACTATTCCGTGACATATAGCTTACCACCCCTTACATAGACAGAAACAAATGCAGTGTTAGAGAAGGGAAGTCTTTGTTTTCAAGGCTAGAATTTGATGAAAAAAAGCAAGACAATTTTTGTTTCAGATCTTTCAGGTTTGATCTTTCAGCTTATTTGATTAGGGATAGATGTCGTTTCAGCAGTTTGCATCAATATGAGCTTCAACTACTCTTGTTTCCTTAACAAATCAACTTAGATTAGGGATAGATTGCTATCAAATTCTTAGTCATTTTACTGAATGTTCCAAGGGTTCTTAATTTTTCAAAAGATTGACATACTTAAAGATGATCAATTCCTCCAATTAGAGTTGCACTTGAACTACAAAACCATCTCATTGTGCAACAGAATTTATGCACGCAGAAGACTACAGAGAACCAAATATTCTAATAGTATGTTTGGACGTAGAATTCATCTTTAAAACGAGTCCTTCGAAATATGAGTCCTTGAAAATATGAATTCTTTAGTTTGTTTGGCACACATAAAATAATCCAAAGATCATGAATCCTTAGGTTTGTTTGGCTGCCATTTAAAATCTAAGAAAAATCTCTATTTTGTTGTTTTAATTTTGTGGGATGTAATCTGCATTGAGTTGGATGAATACATAGTGAATTCTTAGTTTAGAATTCCAGCAAATTCTAACGGGGGGAGGGGGTGGGTGGGACTCCAAAACAGATCTTTGTTGAAAAACATGTTTTCATGATAAACAAGTTTATAGGTGTTGGGGTTTATGCCCTAAAATAATTTAAATTGATAAGATTGATAAATTATATTTATTAATGAGCATGAAATTATTATTACTTTATCCATATGATGGATTAAGTATTGTTCACAAGATGATGTTGTAAGTAAATTATTTGTATGAAGTGTTCATACATGGAGAGATGTAATTTACTGGTTCCTCATATTCTTGTATAGTTCATAGTCAGTGATGAATCTGAACAATTCATCTGATAAGCCTATAACACACTAGACTTCTATATAATAGGGTGATGTATCTCCATCACCGGAGTGGCGACTCTAGGTCAGTGTGTTGGTGTATTTGAAATACACTGAACAGGTCAGACAAAATACTTTTTATGTTATTGTCAGCACATAAAAAGATTCTGTAAAACTTGCTGATTGCAAATGTCCTAAATCCTGAGAGCAGAGTATACCCTACAAGTTGGTTTCTACTCACTTTGATCTACCTAACAGTGAGGTCAGACAACGCAAACGTGATCCAATATTCTGAGTAGGTTGGGTGGTCGAAATCACTTAGTGGGATTACTTTGTGTCAATAAGGAATCCACACCAAAATGATATTCTCTTGAGAGCCTAATCAAAAGTATTAATTATTCTAGATTGCGCAGTGATCCTATAAAATATTTATTGGATTATTAGAATAATTATAATGTCTGATATGGCAGACAAGGACTAAGATATAATAACCCAAAAGGTGCTGACATTAATAGTTAATGTTACCTTGGTGTATATTACGAATTATATGAGATATATGGACCTCAAAGTAATAAATCAAAAGCTTAAGTAAGTGGGGCCCATATGGACCTAACTTGGAGCTAAAGATATGGGAAGAGGGTCTTTCTCTATAAATAGAGATGGGGTTCATAAGATAGCCCACTATCTAAAACTCTCTCCTAATTTAGAATTCAAGTTATGACCTTTATGGTTTTAGAAACCCAAAATTCGCAGTATGTTCCCGTCTGAGTTTAAAATCAAATTTTGAGGCACTTCGGAGCAGAATTGGAGATTCGCTATTTCACACAAAGTTGTAGAAAAATCATATATCATATAGGCGAATCGGATCAACTGTTAGAGAGTTATGACCGAAATACAGTTGCTATATCTTTTCGGGTTTTCGACGACTGATCCAGAACGTGGGAGGAAGATCTGGGATTACATGCAAGCGTTTAAACGGTATGTATCTGATCTTCAAGTTATTGTTTTAATTCATGCATCCTCATGTGATCCTGTGAAGGGAAAATAGTTGTTTGTTTCCGCTGCACAATTTAATCTAGACCCTATTTTCCCCAACAATAGGGATTATTGACAGCCAAACAAACCAGGGAAACATGAATCTCTGGTCTCCGCTGAATCCCTACCTTAGAATCCCCCTTCCAAACAAACCATAAGTTGATGTAATACTTTAAATAGTTTATGAGGTATGAATGAATGGTTTGTAGTCACAAATTGATAAATGAAAAACAAGTATTACAGGGATTTGATGGGTTCTTGTATGGGTTTTGTTTGTTCTTGGGATCTTTAATCCTAGTAGGCATATGAGGAATTGGCCATATGTGATCTCCCTTTTAAAGAAAAATAAAGAAAAAAATATTGTTGACCGATTTTTTTTATTTTTATTGATTAGTTTTATTTCAAAGACTTCAATGAATAGTTTTTAAAAATATAATTTTTATTAAAAATTGATTTGTATTTTAAAGTTATGTCATTTTTTTGTTTTAAAACAAAATAAAAAAGTTAGTTCCATATGTGATTTCTTTATTTTTTAGACAAAATTATCATGATACTTATTATCCCTCAAATTAAATAGGACTGAACCGTCATTCTCTAAATTTTAAAACTAAATAATTTTGATTAAGAAAGTTTGTGTGCCTAGTAATTGTGTCATTAATTATCATTATATGAATACTCTTTGTACTATTTGTTTTGCCTAACAAGATCATTAATAAAGTTCATCAGTTATTAGCTCTTACTTTTGTCATTATGGTATCAGAGCTTTGAAGCTCCACATCGATCGATCCTAACCCAAATTTTTTATTTCTCCTTTATTTTCTCAATCGACAATTGTTGATTTTCTCTCACTTCAATCTTCTATCATTGTTCATTTAATTGATCCCTCTTATTTTCGTTTTAAAAATCAGTAATGGCAAAGTTTACTGTAAAGATCACTGCACCTCATTGAGTTCAATTCAGCGGATGACGTGGCGGGTTTTTAAATTTTTTTCTGTAACTTTCACGGGTTTCAAAAAAAACCCTTTCTTTTGAAATTAATTTTTTAGTTTCAAATTTTGTAAATCGAAAGGGGGGTTTGTGAGGGAGACACGAAGGCAGTAGGTGAGGAACACCATCCGATCCGTCCGCAACCACTCCGATTCATCCGCAACGATCGTCATCTTCCGATTCGACTACAATCACGCCAAATATGGTATTTATCTCTTCTTTTTCACTCGATCCAAACCCCTAACCCTACTCTTTTTGAATTGCTTCGACTTCAGATCTGGGTTTAGTTTTTTTTTTTTCCTTATTTCAGATTTGATGGGTGATTTTCATGGGTTCTGGGCTCTAGATCTATTTCTCACTGTTAGGGTTAAGGGTTTGCAGTAAATTTTCCATTTAATTTTTTTCTTTTAGATATACAGTTTTCTCTGCGTTTTCAAAAATCTTAAATCTTGTTTTTTTTTTCTTGTTTCCAGATACGAGGGCGATTATGATAGGTTCTAGAGCTCTAGATCTATTTCTCACTATTAGGGTTTGCAGTAAATTTATCTTTCTTTTCTTTGTTTTTTTTGAAATTTTTCTTTTAGATATACAGATTTCTCTGCGTTTTAAAAAATGTGGAATCTTTTTTTTTTTCTTGTTTCAGAATTGAGGGCTGGTTTTGAGAGGTTTTGGATCTATTTCTCATTGTTATAGGGTTTAGGGTTTTTTTTTAATTTTTTCTTTCTTTTATTTTTTCAATTTAGATCTACAGATTTCACTACGTTCTCAATCCTCTGATTTTTTTTTCCTTCAGATTTAAGGGGTTTAAGAGTTTTGATTTCTGAAAATAATTATATCTTTCGTTATTTTAGGGGTTTCTAAACTTATTACATATTGAATTGGTTTATGTTCTGGTGTCTTATTCAATGATGCAGAATAAATCAACTGTTAAATATATATTTGAAATCTGGACCTATTACATATTGAATTGGTTTATGTTCTGGTGTGTCATTCAATGATGCAGAATAGATCAGCTGTTAATATATATGGTGCTCTTTAGCAGCCTTTCTAATACCAGGAAGTTTCATTATTTTTCCCTTGTGTTGCTTTTTGATGATTGAGCATGCACCCAGTGGGTCATCCATACCTGCTCCAACCCTCCTTCTCAACATGGAAATAAGAGAGAGTTTTTTAAGTATATATGGCATCAATTTTCTAGAAATAACTAATTAGCAGAGAGAAATTTTTAACTAATCACATAAATGAATTCAACATATAAGCAACACATATAATTAGTGACGTTAAGGTACTTGTTTAGTAGAAAAAGAATTCTCACTGAGCAAGAAACACCAAACTGATATTGAATGAAGAACAAACAACAGGAATTATAAAGTTTGATTTAATGATAATTAGTCAAAAGAATGATTTAGATTGCAAGTAGAACAGAAGAAAAAATACCTGACAATCAGATATTTACCTCAACAGTTTCTCTGCTGCAATTCTCGCAGCATTGATTGTACATCTGAACTTATTACAGAGTGAATTAGTTTATGTTATCTTACCTCATTCAATAAGGAGAATCAAGGGTGTAAATTCTTTCAATGGGATGCTACATCTTCATGTGGGGACATAAAGAAAATAGTAGAAGACGAGGCTAAAAGAACAATGCAAGTTGTTTTTGAACAAATTTCTAATGGAAGTTGAACGCCTTGCATCGCAGCGTCAATCAAAGTTCTGCAGTTCAATTTTGGATAAATTTGGAAGTTTTAAGATTGAGTAATCTTATTTGGATAGGGTAATTTCTGCTGATATTTTGTAAGTTGTGCTAAAAAAAGTTTGGTAAGTTGTAACAAAAAATATGGGGGTGGGATGGAGTATTTGGACAATGTTGTAAGTCTTATTATGCCTAGTTTCTGTAACAATACTGTTTGACAATGTTGTGATACAAAATGTGGCTTTAGCTTTTGGTAGTAGTTTTTGGTTATCAATGTGTGCCCATGTTTATCTAGTTATTTTTTATATATTTGTTATTTCACATTGTGTTTGGGGTTTGGAAGATGATTGCAAAATTTTGGCCTCTTTAAAAATTTTGGTTTTCATAGTAATTGCAAAATGGTGCACATATTGTATATTCTGTTTAGACGTTTGAAGTAACGTAATGTAGCTCCTTTAGCATGCTCATAAATGGTTCACATGTTATTGAACTGGTTAATAACTTCATAAATTTCAGTAGACACTGTCAAGACTGAAGGCATTCACTCTAAAGCTACTCTTTTTTAAACAGTATATCCCACTCTAAATCTATCCATCTTCAAAAAATACAGTAGATGATATGGACAGTGTTCTCAGTGTATTGGTGAAACTGTGCAATTACTTCGATTTCCAAGTGATATTATCCCCTATTTCACTGAAAGTTCAGAAAAGCTATTAACAGTAACAAAGATGATCAAACCTTATCCAATTATCCCATTTAAATAAATTTCTGGGAAACTTGACCTAGTAGACCGATCTAGGGTGTGGTTAGGCCAAATAATTCGGCAAAATTATGGTGCAAGATTTCTAATCCTTCTCTTTTTCCCTGACCAATTTGGCCCTTCCTATATAAACCAAAGTCCTGATACAAGACTCTGGGTTTTTTTCTCTAAAACACTTTAACCTCCGATCCAGTTTGGTCTCTTTGAAATAGCGGTAGTGAAGATCCTCCGATCAACGTTTCCAAAAATTAGACGAAGAAGGAAGGAAGAAGGAGAAGAAAGGGAGAGGAAGAGAAAAAAGAAGAAGAAAAAGGAGAGGTTAACACCGGAGAAGGAAGGAAGGAGGAGGTTGGAGTTTCAAGACCGATCTCTTCTTCGTCTGTCCACCGCCATTAACGCCATTGAAACACTTCTTTCATCACTTTTTTCAGCACTCCCTGATGGAAATTTAGTGCTGAAAAAATCAGAATTTACACACATGGGCTGGGTTCTCTCTCTAACGGCAGACCCACCATTAAAGCATCTACAATTCAGCTTCGAGTTGGGGGTTTCTCTCCCCATGAAATCTGCCATTAAATCAACTTAAGGAAGCCGAAGTAAGTTTCCTTCATCTTCACTATTGAACCCTAAATGTTTATTCATGTTGATCGATCATGCTATTTCTAGTAGTAACTAAGACATAACTTCCATTTTATTTTTGGAAAATGGTCCTCTTCCAATATGAATAGGTTTGGCAGTAAATAGAATATTCACTGCTTTGTTCAACAACATTCACAACCAACTGCAATAATTTACTGTAGTACTACTGATCATCATCGACACCATGACTGAAGGATTGAAGTAATAAAATGCAAAAGTATGCTAACATGATGCTAACTAACAATATGCTAACAGTGTGCTAATGTGAACTATGTTGTTGTCTTTCTTCATTTACGAAATAGAACATAGTTTTCTAAATATTTGATCATTTACGATTTTGAGTGTGTATTCTTAAATCTTAAACTACGAAGGATCATGGTAATAGAATGCTAACAGTATGCTAACAGAATGGTACATGGCGTGTCCGTAATAGTTGAAAACGAAGTATGATATGCTTATTGTTGAATTTTCTATGATAAAAGTTTGTGAAGCCTAAGATGGTATTAGGCATGTGGTGTTTTTCTCAGACTTAGCATAAACGTCTAGTGGTTCATTGGGAAGTTAGCACCTAAATTTTTTTAAACAATATCTTTGGTACTTAAAACATGTAAAATATATATATATGAGAAAAAGAATGCATGACTAGTTAATAAAATATAATTGTAACAGTTTTTAAGGATCCCATTGATGCTGGTTTTTTTTTTAAAATAATATATTAAGTCTTTTTCACATTGGTTGGGACGTGGGAGCATTTTTATTTCTTTTTGTGGATGGGATACATGAAATTTTGAGAAGTATATAGTTTCAATTATATACTATTGTAGTTTATTCATTGTAACAAGTGTGGTGATCAAAGCACTTCGATTAGTAGTTACCATTTTTGGTTGCTTAATAATCTTCATATTCCCATGGGCTCTGCTTAATTGAGTGTACTGATTCTCTACCACTATTTTCTTCTTCTAAAAAGTTAAAAACTTAATCATACATAATTTTAATCACATTCCAGTCATCAAACCATGACCTATGACTCTGGGAAGAACTGATACCTTTTAACTTCACCTCTCTTTCTAGGTATAGAATATTTTGACGTGAATACTTGTTGATTATTCATATGGTATAATTCATACCACATGGAATGAATACGTGGTAATTTTTATACCATACAACTCTAGGTAAAGAATATTTCGACATGTGTATTTGTTGATTATTCATATAGTATAATTTATACCACATATATGTTTATACTGTTAGCATTGGTGCTCTGGGATTGAGGTTGCTGAAGTGATAAGATGTGGGCTCAAGTAATTGCTATTAATGAAAGATGTTGATGTGTACAAAATATTCTAGAGAGAGAAAATAGTTTCTATTTTTAATAATTTCGTATTAGCTTTTTGGTAGGTATTTTAGGAGGTCTTAAATTGCTATTTTGAGTTATTTTATGTTTAGAAAGTGTCCTTAGGTTAGTAGTTTACTTGGGTTGCAAGTTTTTAGATTTTTAGTAAGTTTTGGGCTCTTTGGTGAGGAGTTATCTATATAAAGAGCTCCTAGTACGAAAATTAATTAAGTTTTATAATGATTATATTTTTTGATTCGTAGAAATCGTTGAGTTGAGAGTTGAAACGCTTCCGCAAATATTATTTACATCAATTTTGGTATCAGAGCCTCGTGCGCTCTTGGATTGTGAGACGAGATGTTTTTCATGGATCGTGTGGCGCTTATACGGAAAGAAGCGCGTGAGAATCTTGATCAGCGTGTGGAGTCGATGGAGAAGAAGGTTTCGAATTTCACAGAAAAGTTGGATGCAACAACCCAAGGAGTGAAGGAGCTGTCCGAACTTGTGAAGGCCATGATGATGGTGCAAGCAACAGGTAACGTAATTCCCTTGCTTGGTTCGAGTAAATCCCCCCAAACCCATGCCGAAACTGATCCGTACCCTAGAACCCTTTTCCCTCCTCAACAAGTCGCATCAAGTTCTGCCCTTCCACAGCAGAAATTGAAGACCATTGAGAAGGAAGATCCCACTACCTTTAACAGGACAATCATCCCCCCATCCCGACCTGTTAAAGTTTTCACCCCCAAATCAGAGGTCCCCCAACCTTTGATTGATGTTGAAATAAATCTGCAAAGACAAGGAAAATCAGATTTAGTTAAAGAGGATGACGATGGATTTACTGGTGTACCATACACAGTTGCTGCTGCGAAGAAGAAAAGTTGTCCAGATCAGATTTTTGACCCACATATTGATGAAAACTCCAGCATTCAAGGGCTGTTTGGTCATGGGATTTATGGTAAAGAATTGTTTGGTCACATCGAAGAGCACTTAACTGTTGAACTGCCGGATCCGCCTGACGCTGATGAGGAAGATTCTTCAAAGTTCGGGTCGAACTTTTTCGAAGCCGGGGAGTATGATGTGTACAAAATATTCTAGAGAGAGAAAATAGTTTCTATTTTTAATAATTTCGTATTAGCTTTTAGGTAGGTATTTTAGGAGGTCTTAAATTGCTATTTTTGAGTTATTTTATGTTTAGAAAGTGTCCTTAGGTTAGTAGTTTACTTGGGTTGCAAGTTTTTAGGTTTTTAGTAAGTTTTGGGCTCTTTGGTGAGGAGTTATCTATATAAAGAGCTCCTAGTACGAAAATAAATTAAGTTTTATAATGATTATATTTTTTGATTCGTAGAAATCGTTGAGTTGAGAGTTGAAACGCTTCCGCAAATATTATTTACATTAGATGTGCTTGCTAGTTTTAAACAAAGATCAATCAACAAAGTAACTGGATTTTGTGTTAATGGTGCAAGTGAATATTAAGATATGAAACTTTCAAAAGGTATACCGACAGCAATTCTAATAAATTATTTATGGTAAAAGAGATCAGTGAAAGGTGGTTCATAAAGGTGTCAATATTTGATTTCTAGACTTATTAGTAAACTTAGTCATCTATACATCCTGAAAGGACTTGTACTGGGTGGATATCTTGGATAGAGGGTTTAAAAGGTTGGTTGCAGATAAAAATACCATAAGGTTTGGTCAAATGCTTCCAAGTTCTGACCATGTTAATAAGACATAATAATTGGGATTAGTAGCATAAATTTTATTTAGTTATACATTCATACCT
Organism: Macleaya cordata; assembly: GCA_002174775.1. Classification (NCBI taxonomy): domain Eukaryota; kingdom Viridiplantae; phylum Streptophyta; class Magnoliopsida; order Ranunculales; family Papaveraceae; genus Macleaya; species Macleaya cordata. The sequence continues at coordinate 132,488 of MVGT01003740.1, forward strand.
CTTGAAATAATGAATATGTGTTTATGCGAAAGGATATGCTGCGGGATCAGTTATGAAGCGAGATTGGTGTAGTGACACCCATGATACTTGATTACCAAAAGCACAAATATACATTCTTAACCTTACCCTGCCCTGCCTAATGTGTTCTTGTTCAACTTTATCTAACAAAACTCTATTAGTTAGCATTGTAGTTATTTTGCATTGCAGCAAGTCAAGCTGCCCCCAATAACATTTATACATAATACAGATTCCATCATTGCCTATTACAGTTAAATTGATATCAAATTCTGAATTGACTATTTATTGTGGAAGAACCAAACTAGAGTTATTCCTACAACCCAATGCCATTTTTAGGCACTAGATTAACATTTCTTATTTGGTTCAGAACTTCAGATTCTTTGATTTTAATGTCTTCCTTGTCTTACTTATCTATGGTAGAAAATGTGGTGGAGGATGAAGATGATACACCAATCAAACGAACTTTGCAGGTGAAGCATGAAGTAAAGAGTAGATGCCCATACAAATGTTAAGCATCAACTGAATTGTTGAAGCTATAACTGAAGCTAAGCTAAGTTTACTCATTTGTAGGGAGGAACAACTGTGTTAATGGTTCGTACCTTCCTACTAGTCATTAAAGAAGAGAAATTAGCTAGTGTGTGGAAGTCCCTCACCAATTGATAAGTGACAACTACTCAGTTATATAACATGAAAAGTATAGTTGACAACTCCTACCTATATTAACTTCCAAGATGTAGTTAAACAAACTTGTCTAATTACTTGGATTTGAACATATTTTCCTTTCTTATGTATCGTTTCTTTTTCAATTATATATAATGGGTCAAGATTGCTCAATCCTAACCCTGCCTCATTTAATAAACGGGTCAATTTTTCAAACCCTAACCCTAGGCGGGTTGACACTAACGGGTTGGCGGGTTAACCTAACTAAAATCTAAAAATTTTAAAGACCATTTATTACTCATTAATTATTATTTTAAACTTAAAATTCATTAATTAAATTAAAAAAATTTAAATTTATTAGTTCGAAGATTAAATTACTAACTAAAATTTAAAAATTAAAATTTACTTATAAAAAACTTAAACAAAAATGTTATTTTTTTTAAAAATATATTATTCACGGGTTGATGGGTCACCCGCGGGTTGGCCGAGTTGACCCTACTGACATGCGGGACCAAAAATGTCAACCCTAACTCTATCCGTTTAGTTGGCAGGTCATGTTAGGGTTGAGTTTTGCAGGTCGGGTTGGCGGGTAGAGTCACCCATTGCCAGGTCTAAATATAATCAGAAAGAGAAATTACAATAAAATCTGCACTATAGGTCAATAGGACAAGGACAAGTCCGCTCTCAAGTTGTTAAATAAATCACAATAATTAAGTTTGACATAAGTGCAGTAAGTTAATTCATTGTATCATCTGCATTAAATAGAAGTTGGATGGGTTTTTCTCTTTTCTCTTACCTTCATTTTTCGAACATATTAATTAATTAGATGGTGTAATGGAACTTCAAATTTTTTGTACAAAGAGGATGATTTTTTATTTTCTTGTATTCTCAACTGAAGTGTGTTATAGGTTAATGCATCCAAAGTAAACTGCTATATTATAATCCCAAAATTTTAAAAGTTGAAATGGGGTGAACTGCTTTTAAGATGGGGTTGATCCAAAATCAACCTTTATAAAACTGATCCCAAGGATGGCTGTACGCTATGCTCAAATAGACTTCCAATTTACCCGCCCCTACTTCAAAATGAAATTTAATAAAAGCTTTGGTGTCCGTTCGTACTACTAACTTTTTTAAGGAAGTTCTTCTCCGAAGAACAGAGGGAAGGTCCGCCTTGGAGAAGAAGAACAGACGGCAGGTCCTACCCTTAAAAGACGACCTTCTTTTACAAACAAAAGGAGAAAGAGAGGGAGTAAGGGAAAGACAAGAATAAAGGGAGAAAGGAAGCTGGACAGGGAAAGAGGTATGATTCAATCTTCTTCTTCTTCCTCTTCTCCTCCTCCTCTCAAGCACACAGTCGGACTGTAAGTGCCGAGACTGTCGAAACTTTTTTCTTCTTCTCACTATTGAAACCCTAAAACCATTCCACCATGGTCGGACTGATCAGTCCACCATGGTCGGACTGATCAGTCCACCATGGTCGTTTCCTTTCCTTTCTTTTTTCTTCTTTTCAGTGTCTCAAGTTAATTTTTATTATTATGCGTTGATCCCTTGATTGCTACTTGTGATTTTTCTTCTCTCATTCTTTCAGCTGCTCATGGTGGTGATAGACGGTCCAACTCGATGGAGGCGTTGTAAGATGGGGGATTTACCACCTGGTGACAACGAAGTTTGTACTCGTGGTCAAAGTACGTTTTCTGGCTCTTTTCCCTTTTCATCATCATCATTTCATCTCATTTCCTTGGTTTATTCTTCTAAAACCCTAATTACGTTGAACTTTTACAACCAAAGGAGGAAAAAAGTTGCAGGTGATGAGTGTACTTGGACTAGGATACTGGGATCCTAGTCCAAATACGAATTATTTGTTAGTATTATTTCAAATACGAAGCTATGGCTAGTATACTGGGGTCCTCATAATTTGAGAAATCCCTACTTCGAATTTAAAAATAGGGTAGAGGAAAATGCAGTGTGGGATCCTCAGAATTTGAGGATCCAAACATGTGGGTCCATTAGTGGGAGAGAAAGAGAGAAAGCAGAGAGATCGAGATTAGAGAGAGCCTTTGAAATAAGTTTTAGGTTGAGTTGGGACAGACAGTTGTTCGAAATTTTTTCCATTGTTTGAAATAGATTCGAGTGTACATTTTCATTCCACTAGGCCAAGAACTAGGGATAAATCAAGCGTCCTCAAATTCCAGGCAAGGGTTTGAGGTACTGACTATACTTGCGCCAAGGGATTCCGAAAAAATGGACAAAGGAACTGTTAAGGGTTCCAAAGAATAAGTCAAGTAAGTTTTTGTGAGGATGTTATCCTCGCCGTATAGATCATCCTCACAAAAAATCAGCCCATTCTTAAACTTCTAACTCTATTAAAAGTTGACTAGAACTCTTCACCGTTGATTCTACAACGTTGAAATACAATTAATATTTGGAGGGATTAGAATTTTTAAAATATGATGATTTTTTGTGAGGACGATCTACATGGTGAGGATAACATCTTCAAAAGATCTCTTAAAAAAAACTCAGCCCTTGGATCGTATCTATATGGACCCCACAAGGTTTTCAGTCAAACTTTTTGTCAAACATTTTTGGTACAAGTAGCATTACTCTTATTATTATTGGTTAAATTTTATCTCGTTTGCTATTACATCATTTGGGAAAATGGCCAAAATACCAAATATATAGCTTTTTGAATCCATTTGGTCCACAATATTTTATATACAACTGAAGTACATTTTTTAAAGTTTTTTACCTTTATTATTTTTTCAAATACCTTTTTGTCTTTTTCTAAGTTGTACAGCCGTAGGAGAGAAAGTTATCTTTTTTGTTTTTAAACTTTAAAATGTTATATCTCTTAAACTAAAATTCGGATTTTGACGAAATTCATATATTTGGAAAGTACTTTTTGAGATCTTCAAAACTAGATCAGGGAATAATATTTTTTGAAAAAAAATTGAGAAATTTATTTTTGCATATGCAGAAAACATGCAAAAATATTTTTGCCTACTATTTTGAATAATAGATTTTGACAAAATTTATATATTTCGAAAACATTCTTCCAGATCTTCACTTCTTTTATGTTACATGGTTTTGAGACTTGCAAATTTAAATTTGGATTCAATCTAGATAAAATATAGTTGTTGTAGTAGTTCTTTGTTTATTCGTGCAAAAATATTTTTGCATATTTTGTGCAAAAAATATATGCAAAAAATATACAAGATATTTTTGCCTACTATTTTTAGTAACTGAGTTTGACGAAATTTATATGTTTGGAAAGTAATCGTCGAGATCTTCATTTCTTATTTTGATGTTATCTTGTTTTAAAGTATGCAAATTAAAATTTGGATGCAATCTAGATAAAAACTAGTCAAAAACATAGTTTTCTGTTACGCAAAAATAAAATTGCATAATTTTTCTGAAAAAAGTATTGTTGCTTGCTCTCATTTCGAAGATCTCGGGTCTCGACGAATGCTTTTCAAAAATATAAATTTTGTAAAAAATTGATTTATATTTTTAAAGTTATGACAATTTTATGTGAAAAAAAAGAAAGAAAGTAGAAGGTGCTTACATGCACCTATAGTTAATGATTAATTGGAATTAGTTAAAGAGCATTTCTGTCCAAACTTTATTTTTGGACTAAATAGGCTAATATATTATTTGGTGGACCAAATTGACTCAAGTAACCTCATCTTGGATGTTTTGTACGTTCCCTCACATCATATTATCCAAGTATTTGTGTTTTGAGGTGATTTCAGTTGTACTCTGTTACAGCATTTGCGTTCAGGCATGAGGATTTCGCAAACTCGGGTAAATTTTCCAGAAAGATATTCTCCTATGGAGAAAAAATATGGTATGGGATTTTTTTTGTCGGTACTTTCTATATCTAGTTTTTGTCCTAATTAAAAAGAATGCTTTAATTTTATTTTAAAAAAGTAAATAAAACCTATGCTTTATTTCGGAATCAAAAGTTAAAGACAAGGTTGACCATAGATGCTTTTTCAAAAGTTGGGTTATTGTACTATATCTTATTGCGCCACTATTGTACCACTTATTTTCATAGGGTCCATATGAAAATGATCCAGAAGCTAATTTTTTGTGAGGTTGTTTTCCTCATCATATAGATTGTCATATCAAGAAATCAACCTATTCTATAACTTCTAACTTCTCAAATCATCTCTTTAAGAAAGGCAAATTTAAGACATTTTTATTAACTGTTTAATAACTTTTGATCGGGTAAGAAGTTTTAGAATGAGTTGATCTTTGGATATGATGATCTTTATAATCTTCACTGAAAATCAACTCTCAGATCATTTCCTTGTGGGTTAAACTTTGTTCCATAAAAATAAGTGGTGCAAGAATACATGGTGCAATATCCCTCCTCTTTTGGTCAAATCCCTCTTTATAGATGTTTTTTAAAGAGGGGTTATAAAGCCCCCTTATATAGCCCAATAAAAACCCCACGTCTTGTGGGGCCCACATACAGATGCATCCTGTCACACTTCGATTTTTGGATCAAGAAAATCCGACTCGATTCACTGGGTCCAAAAGGTAAGGTGTGGGGAAAGAAATAAAAGTATAAGTTATAACATTGAGTAAAACCATTTGTTTTACTTTAATATTGAGTAAAACCATTTGTTTTACTTCTGAAAATAATTTTTGGAGTAAATCGAGCACAGTTGATAAAAATCATTGTAATTAACTAAATGTAACACAAAAATGTACAGAAGAACCTATTTCAAAACTAGATTCAGATATCTAAAATTTCTTCTGAAATAGGCTGAAACCAAATTTAACCATAAGATATTCAAAAACTGACCGACTCGTATACCAAAATCCGCATTTTATACACCAAGCTTAAAAACTAAAACCAAACTTTGAAATTTTACTCCGATTAATCTGTTAATCAGAATCTGGTGAAACCAACCCCAAAGTTTCATGTTTATCCCTAGTTTCTATTCATTTAATAAACTATTTTTATTTTATAATATTTTAAGTAAAAAATCACTTTCTTCGGACTATGCGTATACTATCAAGAACACATCAGTCAGACTGAAATGACTTTATTTTGAAATCCAGAACTCCAAATTTTACAAGGTTAGGCTCATTTGAAACTAGATTCATAAGGCTAAGTTTTTTATGTTAACTGAAGGTCAAATACGTACAGATACATTCAGTAATTAATTCAAACAAAGACTATATGCAGTTCCTATAAATCTGCAGCACTGATGGATCAATTTTGAAAAATCATTTTGGAGAACAAAACACTATGGAAAACTCTCATATGTTTACATAAAATGTACATGGGAAATGATTTCATATAATAAAAAAATAATTGAATTCCGATTTTAAATCAGAGAGATAAAAACCAAATACCAAATATATGTCGAATAAAAATACATTTCTTGGGCGTGATACTGTCTGCCCAGAAAATTACATCAGGTCCACTATTATGCACATAACAACACCTTCACCTCAACTGATATTAAGGTGATTCCATGCTTAAATGAAAATAGACAGATAAATCTAAAGCATTGTAGAAGAAATATTTTTGAAATAAAGCTCATAACATACAGTAAAATCGTCCACAATTGGGTTCATCTGCACTGTCAGCAGAAATCCAATTGCGGTATCCGAATTTTATTACCATAAGAACACATATCAATATTACTCCAAATCCCAGTGATATATACATATAATATAGTGTGATCAACACAATTAAGTAAACCTACTAGATGCGCATACAAGCGAGCCTTTGGATCGCATGTAAGCCATCGATCTATGCTTCAAAACTTCGCTCGATATCTGTGGGGAGAAGAATATTGGGGTGAGCAACGTTCAGTAGAGTTTCACCAAACATATTAGATCAAGGTATGAATAGATACAAAATAGCAGTCATGATAAAACATATTGTAACCCAGAAAACTCTACATATAAAACCGTTGCAGTTTTGCAATTTCAGGGCTTTTAACCACACTTTTCTAAGTAAAATCACTTACAAAAATCACGTTTTTAATCAAAACAGAAAAGTAACAATAGAATAAAAACAACATTTTTGTATCAGAAAACGTTATTGAAAAGTAACAACATAATGAATTACTATGCTACTTACTAGAAAGCGTTGCTGAAATTCTTTACAGTAGAAAAAGTTATTTATTTGAAACCGTAGCGTCACAGATTTAATCCTTATTTTTAAGATTGTCCATTTGTTAGTGCTTGTTCCTACGAGCCAACGAAGTTTATGAAAACTATCAAAAATTCCTTATTATAAGGTTGTCAGGGCTTGTTCTGGTGAGCCAATCACGGTTATCAAGAACCGTCATCCGTGGGAAACAACATTTTCGTGGGAACTGACATCATCCTGATTATCATGTTTTGTATCTCATCTCTTTAAATCATAATAATTTTATAATAATTCATTTCTCTTGAATAAAGAAATTAAGATCTCAATAATCGAATTTACAATTCAAAATCAACAAAAGCAATAACTTAAATATAGGTTTTTACATATGGTTAGTCCCCTACCTCAGTTTGATTCCAAAAATTTGTTTTTTTGATAATCAACTTGTTGTAGAAATTCCTCCTTTGAATATTTGATTTGAAAATCTTACTAACATAATAACAAATAAAATGTAGAGAGAATAAGGAAGAGAAGGAAACTAATTTCAAGAAGAGAAAAATGGTTTGGTGTAAGTTTTAAAACTAAAATGAAGGGGTTTATAACATAAAATTACTTGCCTTGCATTATTTACAAATCTAATTCATGTAGTATAAATTTATACTTTTTACGCACTATAGTGTTTGAAAGTCTAAATTCGCCCTACGGTTAATGAATTTAACCGTATGTCAATGTGACTATGGTTAAGGATCACACTATCACCTAATTAAAAAATTACTGAGGTGATAAGAGTACAACAAAAATCTCTAACAAGAGTATTGACTTATTCGATTCTTAATATGCGGAATTAAGAACAAGAATCGAATATTTCAATCTCACAACAAGTATAAAAAATATGCACAAGAGATTTTGTTAACGAGGAAACCCAAACTGGGAAAAACCCCGGGACCTAGTCCAGCAAAAATCCACTAAGAGTTATTGAAAACTTACAACCCGATTTACCACTCGATGGACACGAATTACGACTCCCTCTACGCTCCAACAGCTACGGTGTATAGTTCTTCAACAAATTCGAACTCCACGAATTTGCCTCTTAGTAGATGATGATGCGTCTCCAACTTGAACTCCACAAGTCCCGCACCTTGAACCAATACTTGACTCCTCAAGTATATCACCACACGCTTGAAACTTCAAGCTCAACCACCGGAAATCCACCGGTAACAAAAACAGAGTTTTGGTTTTAAAGTGGGAAGGATTTGAACCAAATTCAACAAGCTTGAGCACTAAGAATTCAGAGTTAAAGACTCTCAAGTACTTGTTGAGGTGAGGGGTGAATGGTTGATTGAATACTGGAGATTCAACCCCTATTTATAGTGAAGATGTCCAGCTCAATCCTAGACTAAATTATTAGTTCTAGGTCTAATGGTAGACACCATTATTGGGGATGAGAGAATAATCCATTGAGCCTCTCATCCCACTTAGAAATGTTTCCCACGCTCAATTATCTCCCTAAAACAAGGCTTAGAAGGAGATGAGCAATAATGTGTTAGAAAGTTACTTTACAGCTCAGAAAATCGCACTCAGCAATAATGTGTTAGAAAGTTACTTTACTGAAAACCAAGATTCTTGGTTTCGAAACCAACACTGTCCAGATTAAAAATTTATCTTTTAAAACACATTTTATCAAGAACAAATAGTGTGGAAAACACTCTAAGCAATCTAACCACCTATGGTACTTAGTGTTCTAAGTCACTTACCATCCTAGGATGACTTCTGGTGGTGAGTTGAGTTCTTCGGAGCCTTTGTAGATTTCTTCTTTTTCAACCGAAGTGAACCGAGACTCACTAGACTCTAACTCAAGTTACATTGACCATCTTGAGTTTACCTTTGACACGAAATTCGACAAACATAAAA